>SAYR01015525.1:50327-119156 GCA_004382745.1 Argopecten irradians irradians
ATGGCAGGCGTTATACTCCACTCCTCAGGAAACCAGTGACGGTAAGTTATAAGACCAGGAGTACGGGGGATGGCAGGCGTTATACTCCACTCCTCAGGAAACCAGTGACGGTAAGTTATAAGACCAGGAGTACGGGGGATGGCAGGCGTTATACTCCACTCCTCAGGAAACCAGTGACGGTAAGTTATAAGACCAGGAGTACGGGGGATGGCAGGCGTTATACTCCACTCCTCAGGAAACCAGTGACGGTAAGTTATAAGACCAGGAGTACGGGGGATGGCAGGCGTTATACTCCACTCCTCAGGAAACCAGTGACGGTAAGTTATAAGACCAGGAGTACGGGGGATGGCAGGCGTTATACTCCACTCCTCAGGAAACCAGTGACGGTAAGTTATAAGACCAGGAGTACGGGGGATGGCAGGCGTTATACTCCACTCCTCAGGAAACCAGTGACGGTAAGTTATAAGACCAGGAGTACGGGGGATGGCAGGCGTTATACTCCACTCCTCAGGAAACCAGTGACGGTAAGTTATAAGACCAGGAGTACGGGGGATGGCAGGCGTTATACTCCACTCCTCAGGAAACCAGTGACGGTAAGTTATAATTTATAATTTACAGCAGCCATTTGCATGACAAGATAAAAAAGACTCGATATGTATGCTTTTGTAAAGTCGAATCCTTTTAAACAAGCGCTCCTTGTAAATACGAAGTTTATTTTGGGACAAAAATATGTATATATGTATATTTCCCACAGGCCTCTATTGCTGCGGACCCTGCCCTTTACTGGCCATTAAGAAAGGGGACGTAACTGTGCCGTATGATGGGCGTTTTATTTTCGGTGAGGTGAATGCCGATAAAGTTTATTGGCAAATGAAGGACGGGACCATCAAGAAATTGAGGGTAAAAACCGACAGGTAAATATCTATTTAAAGTGACGTCACAGACAATCGTATAAAAACCGAAAGGTAAATATCTAATGTGACGTCACACTCAATCATCATGGTTCCTCCACGCCCAACTTCAAATCCACACAGTCAACCACACTGTACCGTTATACGGCTCTTTTTATGTACATCAAAGGACTTATTTACCTGTTCTGTTCTGTTGCCCCCAGTTTTACTATGAAATAGTGCAGGAGTGTAGAGATCGTAAGTGATCGGAACCCCTGGAGTATCGAGGATGACCTTCAAAGCCACAAAGTCAACCCCAATATACCGTACTGCAATTGTTATAATGTACATCAATTGACCAAATTAACTGCATTCTGTTGGTCTGTGATTGGTCAGTTCTGTTGGTCTGTGATTGGTCAGTTTTGTTGGTCTGTGGTTGGTCTGTGATTGGTCAGTTTTGTTGGTCTGTGATTGGTCAGTTTTGTTGGTCTGTGATTGGTAAGTTTTGTTGGTCTGTGATTGGTCAGTTTTGTTGGTCTGTGATTGGTAAGTTTTGTTGGACTGTGATTGGTAAGTTCTGTTGGGCTGTGGTTGTTGAGTTTTGTTGGTCTGTGGTTGTTAAGTTTTGTTGGTCTGTGATTGGTCAGTTTTGTTGGTCTGTGATGGGTAAGTTTTGTTGGTCTGTGATTGGTCAGTTTTGCTGGTCTGTGATTGGTAAGTTTTGTTGGTCTGTGATTGGTCAGTTTTGTTGGTCTGTGATTGGTCAGTTTTGTTGGTCTGTGATTGGTCAGTTTTGTTGGTCTGTGATTGGTAAGTTTTTTTGGTCTGTGATTGGTAAGTTCTGTTGGGCTGTGGTTGTTAAGTTCTGTTGGTCTGTGGTTGTTAAGTTTTGTTGGTCTGTGATTGGTCAGTTTTGTTGGTCTGTGATTGGTCAGTTTTGTTGGTCTGTGATTGGTAAGTTTTGTTGGTTTGTGATTGGTCAGTTTTGTTGGTCTGTGATTGGTCAGTTTTGTTGCTCTGTACGTGATTGGTAAGTTTTGTTGGTCTGTGATTGGTAAGTTTCCTTCCCCTAAACTGGTTTTAGTTTCAGTATGGCAGTCTCGAGTTGATACATAACTGACAGGGTCACTTTTCTGACATACTTTTATCTGATCAAAGCGACAGGAAACATATTTGGAAAGAAATAATACTGTTATTTGAGCTTCTTGTTGATAGATTAAACTTGTGCTCAATGTAAACTAATATGATAATGTGTTTATCATGATAATAAGGTGTACATCACTCATGAAAATAAAATATTTATCACTCATGAAAATAAAATATTTATCGCTCATGAAAATAAAATATTTATCACTCATGAAAATAAAATATTTATCGCCCATGAAAATAAAATATTCATCACTCATGAAAATAAGATATTTATCACTCATGGAAATAATGTGTTTATCGACTATGGTGTTCATTACTTGTGATTTTGTACATTAATATTAACATATCTGTTGTCGATGATATTATTTTTTTGTTTTTGTGGCTTTGTAGAGAACCATCAAATTCTCTGCCGTCAATGATATTATTTTTTGTGGCTTTGTAGAGAATTATTAGTTCTCTGTCGATGATGATATTATTATGTTTGTACTTACAGTGTTGGTCAGTATATTAGTACACACAGACCCAGATGTATGGGCCCCGCGGAAGTGACCGTTTGGGACGTATGCAGTGACAAACGCTGGCACAACATCACCAACCAGTACAAATACACAGAAGGTAATGAAGTCCACACAAATCTTCCATTCTTTTCACGTAAAGTTGTCTTCCTTGATCTCAACTATCCACCATTGATTCAGTAATGTAACAATTGTTTATCATGTCCACAGAGAACCTCCGTTGTAGGTACATCTCAATATCCACTGTGACGTCATTATTTTATGAGTCAAACTAACGTCCTTTTCACAAACACATTATCTCATAATCAATACCATACTGCAAAGGCAGGTAACTCTGTAATATGCAAATACATAAGTGCTGTCTCTATTTTGTGTGATGTATTCGTGTATCATGACGTCAGAAACATTTCTGATGACGTATCTGTTATTGTATAGGTACCGGAGCGGAGAGAGCCGCTGTGTACACGGCTAACATGGCAGGTATATTAGGTGGATTGTATGATCAACCCCTGGAAGAGAGTAAGGTAATGTTACTCCTAATTATCTCCCTTTGTCAAACAGTGATTACCTCCCCTAACTATAGTCAGCTAATCACACATTGCATATGTATTCTCCCCTAATCAAAAGCGTTGTAGATTATAACTCAGAGCGTGTTTGGTCGCTGACTATGAGTATCACTCGGAACGTCTTTGACCGATGGGTAGGGGTATAACGCAGAGCGTCTTTGGTCAGTGACTAGGAATATCACCCATAGCGTCTGTGGCAGCCGACTAGATATATCACTTAGAGCTTCTTTGGTCACTGACTATGGGTAGCACTCGAAACGTCTTTGACCGATGAGTAGGAGTATCACGCAGAGCGTCTTTGGTCAGTGACTAGGAATATCACCCATAGCGTCTGTGGCAGCCGACTAGATATATCACTTAGAGCTTCTTTGGTCACTGACTATGGGTATCGCTCGAAACGTCTTTGACCGATGAGTAGGGGTATCACGCAAAGTTAGAGTGTCACTCGATCAGGACGTGTTTGGCCGCTGAGTAGGGTACTCCTCAGAACGTTTATGGTCGCATATGTCAGTCCAATATCACATTTACAAGACTTACCGCGAAAACTTTACAGACTTTATTTCATAATGAAAATAATCAGTAAATGTAGTCCTGGTTTTATACAAGATTATTGCTGTATACAACAGGATGTCATCGTGAAGGTGGTCGACAAGAAGCAAGGTAACTATGGGGATGACCTTGAGGTAGAGGTCAACTTTGAGAATCTGTCAAAGGAGGATCGAACCATTAGTGGAACCTGGAGTCTACAGAGCTACTACTCGACCGGGGTGTTCGCTCAGAGAGTTCGGTCAGAGAGGATTGAAATGACTCTTAACCCTGCGCAAAGTATGTTGATATTATTTGTTTTTGCAACACATTCACAATAAATCCTTTGTTAAGAATTTTTATCACGTTTTAATCACTATTGTCTCTTCACATACAATGCGACCAAGGCTAGTAATAAAGCATTGTTGAGTCAGAGACAAATAGCGTTAGTATTACACTTTTAAGTCAAAGGCAGAAAGCGCCAATATTACATATACATTACTGAGTCAAAGACAATATTACATTACTGAGTCAAAGACAATATTACATTACTGAGTCAAAGACAATATTACATTGCTAAGTCAAAGACAATATTACATTACTGAGTCAAAGGCAATATTACATTATTGAGTCAAAGACAATATTACATTGCTAAGTGAAAGACAATATTACATTATTGAGCCAAAGACAATATTACATTATTTAGTCAAAGACAATATTACATTATTCAGTCAAAGACAATATTACATTACTAAGTCAAAGACAATATTACATTATTAAACCAAAGGCAATATTACATTATTGAGTCTAATGCAATATTACATTATTGAGCCAAAGGCAATATTACATTATTGAGTCAAAGACAATATTACATTATTGAGTCAGAGGCAATATTACATTATTCAGTCAAAGACAATATTACATTATTGAGTCAAAGACAATATTACGTTATTGAGTCAAAGATAGATAGTGTCAATTAGTAAGAAAATAAGATATACGACGTTTTAACTCTATCAATACTCGGAATGATAATTGAAAACTTCACATTGCAGGAGGGATTGATAATGCCGTCGTTATTGACTATAAGAACACACAGAATATTAAACTTGTTAATTTACATTTTATCTTGGATACATTAGTCCTTGGATACATTAGTCATTGGATACATTAGTCCTTGGATACATTAGTTCTTGGATACATTAGTCCTTGGATACATTAGTCCTTGGATACATTAGTCCTTGCAAGGACAAATTAGTCCTTGGATACATTAGTCCTTGGATACATTAGTCCTTGGATACATTAGTCCTTGCTTACTAGTAATAATTACACAGACAATGTTTCTTTTCCTTTCACGTGAATTTGTCCTCGTGAGGACATATTGTCTGTGTACCAATATAACTGACCACCGACTTCAATGTTTCTTTTCCTTTCACGTGAATTTGTCCTCGTGAAGACATATTGTCTGTGTACCAATATAACTGACCACCGACTTCAATGTTTAATAATTAAAGTAATTAAAAATCACTTAAAAAATTTTGTTTATTAAACTTTTTAAAGGGAAGTCCTTTCCTTTAGTTATAGTAGATAGCAATTAAAAACATTAATAAGAAAAAAATTGCTTTTGATACTAAACTCTTAGAACAAAGGGAAGTAACTCTTAGTAAAGAAACACAAACAAAACAAATGGAAACTTATCAGTAACCTCTGCCTTTCCGGAGCAAACTTTAAATGTTTCTTAAAATCATTAATAACATAAGAAAATACACATCGATGGCCTAAGATGTGGTTATGACACAAAACATATGCATGATTTTCTCCGTATTCAAACAGTGGAAAGTCATTTTGCTGTTTTGCCGTCTGGCGCAGTGACGACGGCGGGAAACATAAGACGACCCGCGTTATATAAATAAACACCTTATTTATATGAAATAAATTGTTCAGAAGGTGATTATAAGTGTAGTATTAACGAAAAATTAATAAATTTTGCGACTCAACAAATTCATCTATCTCGTTTTTCATTCATTTAAAAAAATAAAAAGACGTCTCGGAAAGGTAGTGGGCCTTTAAATTAACGGAAAAAAATCAGTCAGTCATTTTGCAAACATATTTGTAGGGTTAACCATGAAGCGTCTCTCATCAATAACTCCATTTAATATCTGTTATACTAGAAACTCATCAATAACTCCATTTAATATCTGTTATACTAGAAACTCATCTTGTTCACTGCAAAATATGACGTAATGTAACTCATCTTGTTTACTGCAAACACATGACGTCAGAATCATACCTGCCCACAAGAGCAGATAACTCTGTGATATACTGAAATCGTCTTTAGAATAAGAACTACAACTGTAGCCATTGCGTCTACAACCCTGATTTGCTAAGTGAGGGCCATGGGGGGCTATTCTCTCAGTGTCTATTTCTTAGTATTATCCTTTATATTCATGGAAAAATAAATTGCTTTACCGCGAAACCAGCGAAGATAACAACACCGCTAATAAAAACTATAGAGTACATGTGCACTTTGTTTCCAGAGATCACCAAGAAGATGCGTGTGGATTTTGACGAGTACAATAAGAAAACTATGGAGGGATGCTACTTCAAGACGTTGTGTATCTGCTCAGTCAAGGAGACAAACCAGACAGCTTCTGAGGATGACGACTTCAGACTCATCAAACCTGACCTTGACCTTCAGGTAAGTCAAGGTCAAGGTTATGTCTATAATTATCTTAGGGAGGTGTGATGTTGTTTGTCTCGGTAACAGCTAGCAAAGCAAACCAGCATCGCTGCTTTTCGTCAATGTGATTTATTTTTTGTCGTATGTAGAGTATCATACAATGCAGTATCATTATACATTGTAGGCGCCTGCCGAGGTCCGCGAGGGAGAGACGTTCAAGGTGAAGCTGACCTTTAAGAATCCATTGCCCATCTCTCTAACTCTGTGTTCCCTGGAGATTGAAGGACCTGGACTTCTCAAACCGAAAACCTTCAAACTGGAGTAAATATAAATCTTATAATTGTTGTACACTAAACATTGAATCTGAGGTTGATATATAGACTATAGCCAATATTTTACGTCGAATTGGGTAATATATAAAAAATATATACAGAACTGAGTTCATATCCAAACGAAATTTAACTCTTTACTCAAAACAAGCAACATTGGTGAATTATAAACCCGTATGTTTTACTTCATATATCACACCATTAATCTAACACCTTGATACAATGCAATATTAGTCGATATCCAAACAAATCCCATTACAAATGCTTAAGTAGCTCGTATTCAATCCACGAGTTTTTTTAATTTATCTATTTGATATTTGATTATATATTTGTTGTTTCCATTTAATATTTAGTTATTGAATATTACTTTATTTAAGCATTGATGTCACTATTTTCTAACTTCATCGGTGTGTAAAAGAAATTTTGTTTGTGTGAACCCGCGCGTAAATGATGAAAAAAAAAAGAAACTTACGTTGAACAACTTTCATCTTTGCGAAATCAGTAAGGGGGGACCATACCTAACAAGACTGGTGTATAAGAACCTTTACACAGATCCTTGCGTAAACCTTTTACATTTTCATTTAATAAAACTAAGCAGTCCGAAAGATTTTGAAACGATAACATTTACGAGGTTATAACTCGTTAAAGCCGTCAACCATACACACACGTTTCATTTGTGACATGCTGCACTGAAAATCGACACTCTTATTTTTGTAAGTGAAAATTGTTGTGTACCGGCCTGGCAGAGACAACTATGAGTCTGTTTTGTTTTCATTGCAGAACCGATTTTTATTACCTTCACATATAGCAGAGTTGCAATTTTTGGCGCGACTAGTATTCAGACCGGAAAGGACTATAAATCCGGAATACAATAATTACAAATACACAACAAAAATGACATGACAACACTTCTTCACATTTCCACTCCGAATCAAACGGCAATCTAACACATTTGTGAAATTGGCTATGTCTGCAAACATAAGAGTACTTATTTTTTTCTTCTTGAAAAATGAAGGCAATTCGTTGTTAAAAATAAGGAACAGGTCAGGACCAAGTATCGAACCTTGAGTAAGATCATACCAACCGGATGTTGTCCTATTTACCGTTACTAGCTTTTGAAATACTGTATGTTGTAAACCAATTAAGCACACTTCCTCTTACACCATAAGATATCAACCTGTGTAATAACAATATGTGGTTAACTTTCCAAAGCCCTTAGAAAATAAGAATTAATAGCATGAAACTCAAGTTTACATCATATCCCTACATGTAACCATCACGTGCCCTCCACTGTAGCCATCACGTACCCACACTGTAGCCACCACGTACCCACACTGTAGCCACCACGTACTCACACTGTAGCCATCACGTACTCACACTGTAGCCATCACGTACCTACACTGTAGCCATCACGTACTCACACTGTAGCCATCACGTACCTACACTGAGCCATCACGTACTCACACTGTAGCCATCACGTACCCACACTTTAGACATCATGTACTTACACTGTAGCCATCACGTACTCACACTGTAGCCACCACGTACTTACACTGTAGCCATCACGTACCTACACTGTAGCCATCACGTACTCACACTGTAGCCATCACGTCCTCACACTGTAGCCATCACGTACCTACACTGTAGTCATCACGTACTCACACTGTAGCCATCACGTACTCATACTGTAGCCACCACATACTCACACTGTAGCCATCGCGTATGTTATACCCACACTGTAGCCATCACGTAATCACACTGTAGCCATCACATACCTACACTGTAGCCATCACGTACTCACACTGTAGCCATCACGTACCTACACTGAGCCATCACGTACTCACACTGTAGCCATCACGTACCCACACTTTAGACATCATGTACTCACACTGTAGCCACCACGTACTCGCACTGCAGCAATCACGTACTCACACTGTAGACATCACGTATGTTATACTCACAATGTAGACATCATGTACCTACACTGTAGCCATCACGTACTCACACTGTAGCCATCACGTACCCACACCGTAGACATCATGTACTCACACTGTAGCCATCACGTACTCACACTGTAGCCACCACGTATGTTATACTCACACAGTAGACATCATGTACCTACACTGTAGCCATCATGTATCCACACTGTAGCCACCACGTACTCACACTGTAGACATCACGTACTTACACTGTAGCCATCACGTACTCACACTGTAGCCATCACATACATACACTGTAGCCACCACGTACTCACACTGTAGCCATCACGTACCCACACTGTAGCCATCACGTACTCATACTGTAGCCACCACGTACTCACACTGTAGCCATCACGTACCTACACTGTAGCCATCACATACATACACTGTAGCCACCACGTACTTACACTGTAGCCATCACGTATCCACACTGTAGCCACCACGTACTCACACTGTAGCCACCACGTACTCACACTGTAGCCATCACATACATACACTGTAGCCACCACGTACTCACACTGTAGCCATCACGTACCCACACTGTAGCCATCACGTACTCACACTGTAGCCATCACGTACCCACACTGTAGCCATCACGTACTTGCACTGTAGCCATCACGTACTCACACTGTAGCCACCAAGTATGTTATACTCACACAGTAGACATCATGTACCTACACTGTAGTCATCACTTACCCACACTGTTGCCATTACGTACCCACACTGTAGCCACCACGTGCTCACACTGTAGACATCACGTACTCACACTGTAGCCATCACATACCTACACTGTAGCCATCACGTACTCACACTGTTGCCATCACGTACCTACACTGTAGCCATCACGTACTCACACTGTAGCCATCACATACCCACACTGTAGACATCATGTGCTCACACTGTAGCCATCACGTACTCACACTGTAGCCACTACGTACTCGCACTGCAGCCATCTCGTACTCACACTGTAGTCATCACGTACTCACACTTCAGCCATCACGTACTCACACTGTAGCCACCACGTACTCGAAGTGTAGCCATCACGTTCTCACACTGTAGCCATCACGTATGTTATACCCACACTGTAGCCATCACGTACCCACACTGTAACCATCATGTACCCTCACTGTAGCCATCATGTACCCTCACTGTAGCCATCACGTATGTTATACCCACACTATAGCCATCAAATACCCTCACTGTAGCCAACACGTACTCACACTGTAGACATCATGTACCTACACTGTAGCCATCACGTACTCACACTGTAGCCATCACGCGCTAACACTGTAGCCATCACGTACTCACACTGTAGCCATCACGTATTTCATACCCACACTGTAGCCATCAAATACCCTCATGGTAGCCATCACGTACCAACACTGTAGTCATTACGTACCCTCACTGTAGCCATCACGTACCCTCACAGTAGCCATCACGTACCCTCACTGTAGCCATCACGTACCCTCACAGTAGCCATCACGTACGTTATACCCACACTGTAGTCATCACGTACTCACGCTGTAGCCATCACGTTTCCTCACGGTAGCCACCACGTACTCACGCTGTAGCTATCACGTTTCCTCACTGTAGCCGTCACGTACCCTCAATGTAGCCATCATGTACCCACACTGTAAACATCACGTACCCACACTGTAGCCATCACGTACCCACACTGTAAACATCATGTACTCACACTGTTTCCATCACGTACCACACTGTAGTCATCACTTACCCATACTGTTGCCATTACGTACCCACACTGTAGCCATCACGTAGCTACACTGCAGCCATCATTTACTCACACTGTAGCCATCACGTACCCACTCTGTAATCATCACGTATCCACACTGTCAACATCACGTACTCACACTGTAGTCATCGCTTACCCACACTGTAGCCATCACGTACCCACACTGTAGCCATAACGTACCCTCACTGTAGCCATCGTGTACCCACACTAGTACTGTAGCCATTACGTATCCACACTGTAGTTATCACGTACCTACATCTTTCTCAGTGGAACTGATTCTGCTTATTTGCATTTTGTTTACCTTTTCAGTTCTGTGGGTGCTAAAGATACCTTTATGCACGAGATCGATATGACAGCCTCTAAGCTTGGTACCAGGACGATCGTCGCCAGCTTCGACTCCAAGGAAATCGTCGATATTAATGGAAGCTGTGAAATGGAGGTCAAATCAAAGTGATACATAGCAATATAAACTATAAATGTTTGTAACTGTATATAAGACCGCCAGCAATTATATGTTCACGTATGTCAAACCTTACATAGCGACCACCCAGAGGATATCATTTAGCCTCTACACAGACGACGCTGGGGACAGGTTTATATAGAGGCATTCGGAATAGACAGTGATTTGATTTAGACAGTGGTCTGATATAGACAGTGATCGTTACATTGATAGTCTTTTTATAGACATGTGATCTAGATTTATTTTGTCTGTGTCTTACAAAGGAATAGGTTAGAGGTTACACACAGGTATGAAATCCTCTATATACACCTGTCCTTTTACAATGTGATGGCTTTGTCCATACGTCATCAATATCACATTGGAATGTCGTTTGTATTTGTACACACTAATTCCACATACATTAAGCTTATCAAAGACATTGTCTTATGTTCCTCTTTGTGGTTTTATCGCTAATTGAATGCTTCTGTTGTCTTTGAAAATGAGAACATTGTAATATTGAATACATTATTATGTAATTTTACATGCAGCGGTATGAACATTTATCCAAGCTTATGCTTTAATTTGACGAACGTCACAAAAAAACGCCACTAACGTTGGGAGGAGAGTATCAGAGTAATGTACAGTCAAACCTGTCTATAACGACCACCCAAGAGACAGTCAACCCTTTCTATAACGACCACCCAAGGGACAGTCAAACCTGTCTATAACGACCACCCAAGGGACAGTCAAACCTGTATATAACGACCACCCAAGGGACAGTCAAACCTGTCTATAACGACCACCCAAGGGACAGTCAAACCTGTATATAATGACCACCCAAGGGACAGTCAAACCTGTCTATAACGACCACCCAAGGGACAGTCAAACCTGTCTATAACGACCACCCAAGGGACAGTCAAACCTGTCTATACAGACCACCCAAGGGACAGTCAAACCTGTCTATAAAGACCACCCAAGGGACAGTCAAACCTGTCTATAAAGACCACCAAGGGACAGTCAAACCTGTCTATAAAGACCACCCAAGGGACAGTCAAACCTTTCTATAACGACCACCCAAGGACAGTCAAACCTGTCTATAACGACCACCCAAGGGACAGTCAACCCTTTCTATAACGACCACCCAAAGGACAGTCAAACCTGTCTATAACGACCACCCAAGGGACAGTCAAACCTGTCTACAACGACCATCCAAGGGACAGTCAAACCTGTCTATAACGACCACCCAAGGACAATGGTCTCTAGAGTTAAGGGGTCTTTACACACAGGTTATATTGTGTTAAAATTGACCGTATGGGAGCCTAAGAATGTGATCTTATTAAGCAGGTAGCCTTTATACAGAAGTGGTCGCTAAAGCAGGGTTCATTGTAGTGACAGGGAGAAAGTATAATCCGGGATGAATGTGGGGACCGCTATGGACCCTGGGAGAGATTGAACCATTTCCTGTGGCTTCACTGCTACCAATCGTGACATCTCGGAAAAAAATCTGGCAATCTTCGGAATTATATTTCCGAAGATTACCGGATTTCTCGGAGTGATCCGATTGCCTTGCTATCTATCGCGATAATAATTTGTTACCTATCTCTCTATTAAAAATATCGGCATTAAATACAACAATATCATTAAAAAGTTTTAAGTTGTTCATGAGATCAGACAAAACAAAACATGTATATATCAATGCGCTTGAATGGTCTACCTGGTAATACGTCATCAATTACCAACATTAATGCGAGATGTATGTGAAAACATCCAAAATACTTCACAACCATTGTAGTGTTAAAGAGAAAGCCTGGCAAGGAAACTATCTTTCTTTCATACCTACGGGTGTAATAATTGCTGGTCCAGGGTAATACATTCATGTCGCCTGAGGCTGTATTGCATGGCTACCCATGTAATAAAGCCTCGTTGACAAATACGACTGGTTTTACTATAAAAGATGCAAACAACGGAATTTGTGTTGAAATATCACGTAATTTTTCATGTATGGAAAATTGGCCGGATTTTATAGCTGTAAAATTGCAATAAAACGTCAAGGTATGAAAGAAAAAAAAATACTTTTTCATAAGTGGAGATGAAGGATAGATATTCTACCCTCGGGATCACAAAATGTTGCAAAACTCTCGGCAAGCCTCGGGTTTTACTACATTTTGTGACCCTCGATTAGATATCCCTATCTTTTCATATCCACATATGAAAGAGTCTTATAATCTCAACTATGAAGATAAAATTTTGGTATAACGAACATTAGCGGATATTGATGATTTACTTGTTGATACTATATATGTTGCTTTGAATCTTGAAAATAAAACTTTATTTTCCCAACATAGATGGTTGTATTTTAATTAAGATATGATCAACTTCGAACGACCAATATTGATTGTCCACGAAAGCTTACTGATTTAGGAAATCTGGGAAAACCAGTCCAGATGTTGTCTATGCGGAACTAGGGCTAAATCTATGACATTTGACTGATATCTGACTAGAAGCTTTGGGCAAAGAATCCAAACAGCTCTTAAGTGTGACCTTACTAATTATGTAGGCGAAGAGAGTGACTTGACCTTTGACCCTTACATTCGTACTACTCTGACAATGTAGGCGAAGAGAGTGACTTGGCCTTTGACCCTTTTGGTGGAAGGAGGTACCTGCAATATTGTAGACTAGGCAGAAAACTGTGTCGTCTTTAGCCGATATATTAGGCCGGATATGTATATTCGTTCTAGAGGTGTGAGGGGGGACATAATTAAATACTCCATTCTGACGACCATACACACGCAATTTTAAATAGTAGTTTTGATTTGTTTTTATTTTATTGATTTTATGTTCCCCTGTGATCAAGGCCCCATGCAGCCTTCGTTGTAACAAACCCCTGTGGTCTTAGCCATGTTTCATACCCTACAGCTATGCACGGACGCAGATTGATAGCCAACTATTAACTGGCGCACGTGTTCCAAACAGGTTTGTATTCAAATACCTATAATTATCTGTGCTCGTGCATTGCAACGGGCAATACATTCAATAATAACCCAAATCAAAGGAGCTGTGCGGTATATCGGCACCCTTGTGTAAGTGAAACCAACAAAAAACTAACAATCGAGACAAGCACAGGGACTTGTAACGTAGGTTGTGAGAAAGTCTGTTGTGTATACATGTGTACGATATACTATATAAAAGGACATATTTATCCATGTTTGACGGTATTCCGTCAAACATGGATAAATATGTATATATTTAATACTAATATATTCTTAAATAAATTTTCGATACGGAAAACACAACTTCAAACACGAAATAATATATTAACATACCTCTATTTCACTATGAACGTGGAAAATGCAGTCAGATATAGAGTAATAAGAGTCCCAGTTACTCGACTTCCGGTTATCGTAAATATCTTTTTTTTCTTTATGATCTTTTTTATGTGTGCTTGCATTGAGGCTTAATGCTTCAAGTAGACCTACAATGTACCTATATTGTATATATATATACATTGTCATCGATAGGCTATATCCATTAACATTCTACACATGTTTTTACTGTAATATAGAGTGCACGCACGCGTACGTCTGTTAAACGATAAGCATTAACAGTAAATTATAAATCTCTTTACAGTAAGTAAAATGGTGCTAAAAATGCTCTATTCTGAAACATTGTGGTTCAATTTTCTTGAAAATTGACTGAAAAAAACAACTATGTCACTTTTTAGCCTATTACTTTTCTAAAAAAATTGAACTTCACAATTTTGACCTATTCTCATTTTTGTGAGAATGTTTTAGGTAATTTACATGCATCTATTTTACCTAATTTCTACCAAAAATTATCACTAAAAATTAATTATGACGAGAAGTAAAGCATTTTTTCTTGAAAAAGCATTGAGATATATCATATCAATTAGGCAATACATATATCATAGAACATTTTGTTAAAGGTTTTTATTTTCGGGTCGGATTTAGTGCAGACTAATGCTGTTTTTTCATGTTTAGAAACTACTCAGAAATGACAAATTTGAATACTGATTTAGAAAAAATAGATGGTTCAATTTCTTCGAAACTTTGACAGAAGAAGATGCATAACAACATATTTACTTCATAAAACAAATATAAAAAATATTGAACTACAGGAAAATTTTGAGGAATGTGAGATTACCACCTTAACAATCGATACCTACCCCGCAAGGGAGCTAACTCTGTAATATGCAAAGACGGAATATTCATAGAAATATAGATATATATAATACTTGCAAGTCCATAATAAGGGCGCAGCTCTTCGTGCCCAAAGGACACGAAGTGCGAAATACTTCTAAGGTAACAGATACACGAAAATATAAGAAAAAACACAATCTTCAAAATTCAATACTACACATTGACAGCTTCAGTTTGCGGCCGCCATTTTTTTCATACATATGGGGAGGTTGGGTGTTGCTCCGGTAATTAAACATTTTTTTTTATTATTTTTTAAATAATGATAATAACACTTTGAAAATTAAAATCTACAGAATGCAGTCAAAATATCCACCAAGGCGAAGATTAGCTCAAGGAATCATGACGTCACATGACGTCAACAAATGGCGCGAAATCATAGGATTCTTTAAATTGTGTAAAATAACGTTTGTTGGTGGGACGCAAATTTAATGAACCAACAAACCCAACTGTTACAGGATTATAATTACAGGAATTACAGGAATTCAGGAATTACAACAGGAATTACAGGAAATATAGGAATTACAGGAAATACAGGAATTACAGGAAACACAGGAATTACAGGAAATACAGGAATTACAGGAATGTTATATATATGTGTATTATCTGGTCTACGAGATATCTGGTAAGATCATACTTATGGTCTAAGGGGAGATAAGCTAATTCCAGCATTGTCCATTTTCACTTTTAGTTTATACCAGAACCCGCAATCGGATCACCTCGTCATTTTCTCCGAAACTAGACTCGGACCTAAGTAGTAACCATTTTGAACTACTTTCGGAAAAAATGGCGGCGCCCATGGTAGCACGCTTCAACGTAATCAGTTGGCTATAAGAGGTATTTATTCCTCGACTGCATCTATATCTACTGTACATGAATTATAGATGATGGTATCTTTGATTTTGTATATAGATTACAACCAGAAATTTGATTAATTGCCTCATTTTTGATAATGACTCAGGTGCTCTCTTTTGGGCGGTGTACGGTCAAACAGCAGGCCTTGATTCAAAAGGTCCCAGTGAAAACAGTTCCGTTATTTAGAGTCATCGATGTAAAAATTAAAATTCAAGAAACATTTTACGACTTTGTTGTTTATTCATTTTTCAACCGTTTACGTTCAATATTTCAAACTTATACCATCTAAAAGTATATATCTAAATGTCTAGAATTGAATTTTATCTAGCGGTAGTATGATAATTTAGCATATTGTAGGGGATCCTGTGAACAAATTAATCAAATTTTTGCACAGTCTCTTTAAAAAATCTACCCTAGGAGTAATGGTAGAGAAAATATGCTATAAAAAGGTTTTCTTCATTACGTATCCCTACTTTGAATATAGTGTCCGATAGTTGTAATGTCTTCGAATTTCTTGTGGTAACGAAGATGAGTTAATGTAAAATAAGAAAAAAAAAAGTTAAATCATAAATGCAATTGATCTTGTGAACCATCAATTGCAACATATATAGATAACCTTTTTGATTTAAGGAGGGGCCGGTATGTTTGGTTTTTTTTTGTGTGTGTGTGTTTTTTTTTTTTTTTTACACACAAGTCCGTTCTGCCACGCGTCCCGCTCTTGAAAGTTACTGTACGTCACTATATTGTACAATTTAACGACTAACGACTTTTATTTTCGTCTCATTCCCCCTTTCTTTGATTTATTTAAATGATGAAAATTGTTCCATAATATTACTTTCTCGGAAAATGTTAAACGTGATTGCAATGTACATGTATATACTCTTTAACATCATAAACGTTTACGTATTTCAAGATTATGATCATTTTCGCAATTTTTAAAATTCGCTACATTTCGTCTTTCGATAGCATTTTCCGTGTCTCTTATATCTAAGCAAGTTAACTACAAAGTATTTTGTCTTATTTTGAGTACCGTGTTCGCATAAATTCCAGATACATTATCTGTTCTGGGACTATCGGACCTTCGGACTAACGGGCCTTAGGACTAACTGGCCTTCGGACTATTGGGCCGTAGGGATATGAGAGACGGGTATATTTCTAGATTTAATATGACTTAGCCACACAAAGCTAAAACCAAACACGAAGTGGTAATCAATTAGCGTCTTTATGGTACATTAATGCTAGGAATGGGGTACATGTGGCTACTTCAAACAGCGATATCGGACTCAAAATGTGTTTTTAATGGACATCACCAATTTTGTTAAAAGTGAATGTCTTGTAACATGTAATTGTTTTATCTTTACGTATTATTAAAATGATGATTAAGGATATCATTCAAAAGGTTTTGAATATTCTATGAACTTCTTTAAAACCATGATTACAAACTAATGAAATTAGCGGTATATTAATAGCTGCAGTATTAGTAAATTTGTTTGTACATGTATGATTATAATGGCTGATAAGTAAAATCAGAAGAGGAGTTTGTAATAATTACGATAATGTTTCCTTGATTGTATATATGTTCACGTGTATATACATATATACATTGTATTTATATCTCATTTTCTGTATCTCTTATTCGAGGAATAAAAGTTTTAACTATGGAGAATTAAATTTTTAATGATATATTAATTGAACTGATAATGCCACGCGACCGGAATCACGGATGAAGCATGTAAACAAATTAGATTATTGTCTATATCGTTTTCATATGAAAAAATGTATCTTATCTGGTCTTCAAGTTGGAACAGTCACCACACAAATAAATGGATATTTCGGTACAAATGTGTTTTAAGATGCTCCATCGCCGACAGAGAATAAACGATACTCATCATTTGAAAAAAATGGTGTTTACTCATGTAAATGTATGTCTTACTAACACAAAAATATGTAAAATAGTATATTTTACTAAATGGTGCATGCGTGATCAGTACTTTATTCCATATAGGACATAGTGCTATGGACTTTTTTGGAAAGCAATTAATTATTTTTGACATTTTTTATTTTGAAGTAAAATTAGAAGCTCAAACTTTTCAATGACGGTAATGGTGTAAAGTATGTAACTTTTGAAACTGCAAAAAACTTGATTCGTCCGCTCCTGTTTTTTATAATATAGAAAAAAATACCATTGGTCGGCGGTTTTAATGGTATAAATAACGCACGAACTGAGGTACAATTTATGAACATTCTTCAAAGTATAATGTATAAAGTCATATATTCCATTCATAAAAGGTTACCGTTGGATACATTTTCTAAAACATTTCATAGTTTCTTGTTCGAGCATTCATGTTCATTCCAATAAATATATCTCATACGTCTTGTAAAACACAAATTTAGATAGTATAAATCAGGGAGTTTGTTTTAAGTTCTTCTTTGTGGTACATATAGAGATTTGAAGCAGACAAAAATAACGCTGTATGTTTCACAAGGGAGGTAACCCTCTATGATATAGTCCTACAGGTAGTGGTAATTTGGTCATTGTCCGGCGGATCACAAAATACATCATTTTCATGTGTATTCATACAGTTAGGTCCGAGCCTATGTTCGAAGAAGTGGGCGAGGTGTTCCGATTGCAGAACCCGGAGATTCTTACCGGAAGTGATGTATTGATGTACAATTAGAACGTAATACAAATGGAGGAACATAACAGAGACGTTGACCATTTTTCCCCAAACAAGAACTACAACATGGTGGAGAATTTCAAAACGATCCCAACATCAAGGTGAACTTTGTATATCTATGAATTATGGATGAGACTTTTCAATTAGCTACCAGTAACGAACATGAGTTTATGATGGACCCTTCACTAAATTTACAACCCGCCACGCCAGAAATCACAGCAAATATGGCGGGAAACATGTGGCCATCCCAACCCTCCATGATACCATTACAGAACAATCAACCTGCCCAATCCCAATCTCAACCCCACGGTGTTATGGATAGGCAACCGATTATTATACAAGCTCCAGCGTATTTACCTGAAAAAACATTGAAAACATTTTCTGGGATGATGTCTGAAGACGGTGATAAATTTCTGACAGATAGATTCGGCGAGCCCACAGGCCGTGGCTGCGTTCCATCTGCACTTGACAGGTCCAGCATTAGTTTGGTTTGGAACTCTTTCACCCTTTTCAAGATCCAGTTTCTTCAATGTGCAAGCCTTGTTTAGGGAAGAACTTTGCTCCGACACAAATCCTGCTTTAGTAGCTGAAGAAGCTGCCTTCCGACATATGCTACTACGCCCAGAACAGCCACTAGAGGAATTTCATTCAACAGTACTCCAGAAGGGGAAGCGTCTTGGAAAGTCAGACAGGGACATTGCATTTAAATTTACGGAGGGTTTACCCCCACAGCTTGCCTTTTTTGTCCGTGCGGGTAAAGCGATAACATTACGGGATGCTTTACATTCTGCCAGAATCGGTGAAGCTCATGGTTACCGTCAACAGTTCCCTAGTCATATGGCCGCCGCAGCTGTATCTCGCCCAACTACGGAAAACCCTATGACACAGCTCTTAACGAAACTGGAGGATATTTCCAAACGATTAGACAATTTGGAAGTGACAGAGACCATGCAGCGTCCGGAAACATTTGTGGATACTCGAACATATCGCAGGAAGCCTAAACCTGATGCCCAGGACACCAGACAGCAGTCTCGCTCCCAACAGGATTCGAACTCAAAGTCGCGAACGTGTTTCCATTGCGGAGATCAATGACACATATAACATGCTTGTAATTGGAGTGGTGAAGGACATAAACTCCCTAATTCTAAGTGTCAGATGTGTAAGCAGTGAAGTCACAAAGCCAAAAACTGTTTACGTTGCCCCGAGGCAATGTCTGACCCACACTGCCAACTGTGTTCGCGCCCAGGACACACAGCTCCCTCTTGTCCGACGTTAAACGGGCAAGGCCTGAAAGCGTAGGCCACCTTTCAGGCCAAATATCAGACAGTTATATAAATGCTGACTATGATGATGGTACAATGATTGATTCCAATGAACATGATTGTAATGATGATAAAAATAACAATTGTATTGATGACCATGTAAACAAATGTACAAATCACCATTTTATGTATCAAACTTTTTCTGTTTGTTCACAAAACATTACAGGATAACTAGATTCAGGTAGCAGTATAAATATTTTCTTAAAATCATTTTTTGACAAATTTTTGGCAAGTCTTTCAGATTTTCAGCCTGCAGATAGTAGTGTAACACTTGCAAACAACAGTACTGTAGATATTATTGGTACAGCTACATTGAAACTAGGTTACAAATCTAATACTATGAAATATTTTGATATTTTTGTGTATATCATGCAGGAAACTTAACACCCATTGATTCTAGGTACACAATATATGAAAGATCATGGTATTATTCTATATTTTTCAAAACAACAGATTTTTCCTGATGTAAAGAAAAGTGTCAAAGTCAGATGTGTATCTTCTGTACAGGTTGAACCTAACTCAGAGTGTATAGTTATGGGTAAATCTCCAGATGTAGTGCCCATTGGTACACAAGGTGTCAACATTGGACATTTTGATGTTATGAACAAAGGTGTTTTAGTAGCCAAAGCTCTTGTTACATGTGATGTTGATCGGTTGTCTTCTATCTAAAAATACTTAATCCTGGAAATAGTGTTGTTTATATCCAGAAAGGTATTATATTGTCATCTTGTCAGTTATGTGACAATCTTACAGAAATTGTTCCTTTGTCTTGTTCTAATGTATCTAATGTCAGTGATAATAATAGTCACAATGAACATGACATATCTGATTATTTTCAAACTTTTGCATCAAATTTTGATTTTGAAAGTCGATCAAATTTGACAAATGAACAGACACTTGAACTACAAAAATGTTTGTACCAATACAAAGATGTTTTTGTCACTCCTGAGAATCCTGATCTAGGTTACACCGAGATGGTGAAGCATAGAATCCATTTGAAACCAAATTTTGTACCCAAGCATCAGAAACCTTATCGTTTACCTAGTGATAAGAAAACTGTGCTTCGGCATCAGCTTGATGAGCTTTTACGACAGGGTATTATCAAACCAGTGTCTGATCCTATTGTACTAGTCACCAAACGTAATAAGCCAAGACTTAAAGCAGGTGAGGAGATCACAAGGCAGTCAAGTTTATCATATTACAGATTCTGTTGCGATTTTCGGTATTTGAATAGTCAGACATCTGACTTTAAATATACTATTCCTGATTTGCAGGACTTGACAGAATCATTTGCCAACCGTACGCCAAATTTCATCTCCTCGCTTGATTTAAGTTCTGGGTTCTTTCAAATGGCCATAGATGACCAATCAACAAAATGCACAGCATTCAATACTTGTTATGTCACCTTTAAGTTTTTGAGGTTGCCTATGGGTTTATGTACATCACCTAATTCATTTCAACTTCTTATGGACAATATTATGAAGGGTTTGACTTTTGTATCTGTACTTTGTTACTTAGATGATGTGTGTATTATCATGTTTTGATAATTTATATAGTTTGATAACTATGATGTCATTTATTATTGATTAAGCATGGTATATTACTATAAACACGCTGAGGTTAAGTTCTACATTCCAATGGTGCTTTCTAGTTTGATAAAATACCATACAGATTTTCAGTGATTGTTTCGTTGAAACATGCTCAAATTTTATACTTTAACGGTTGATCATGCCAATTGATCATTTGATCATGCACTATGTTCATTACTTATGATTAGGGTGTTTCTGTCAATCATTGCTAGGACATCAAAAAACATCGCCTAGGTTGCTAGTTAAAGAGTATCTTTTGATCATTCTCTTGCTACCTATAAGGCAGTAAATGTCATTGTTCTAATGTAATCATTACCAATTGATCAGATCATTGATAGCATATGTACATGTCTAATTATTATGTAAGTAGCTCATGTCTCATTGCGTACTGTACATGCATGGTATTCAGAAAGAGTTGATCTTAAATGATTATTGTGGTTCATGGAATTTTTGTGCACTATTACTTAAGGCGGTATGTTGGATTTTCTTGTTCGGTCATGTGCCTGGCCAGCAAACCTTCCTTACTGGAATTGTTCCAAACATCATGTTTACATATACATGTTCCTTTCAATTCTCATATGTAATTTAAATAATGCATATATATCAATTTTGCTACATTTTCTTCAATATGTTGTTTTCATTGCTTTGGCACAGCCATATTGAAATGTAATCTTGACAGTATGTATAACTATTTACTTTTTCTAATCTCTAAATATCTTAAGTTTTCATTGTTCTTCCCAGATTTCTCATGACCAGTGTAAATTTCACTGGGTTCAATATTTTTGTGGGGGGCATGTTATATATATATGTATTATCTGGTCTACGAGATATCTGATAAGATCATACTTACGGTCTAAGGGGAGATAAGGTAATTCCGGAATTGTCCATTTTCACTTTTAGTTTATAGCAGAATCCGGAGATTCTTACCGGAAGTGATGTATTGATGTATAATTAGAACGTAATAAAAATGGAGGAACATAACAGAGACGTTGATCGTTTTCCCCAAACAAGAACTACAACAGGAAATACAAAATCGCATACCGCTTGTATACATACATGTATTTTAACAATGTACCTGTGTTCAGAGAGCGGGTGCGAGAAAGAGAGAGAGAGAAAGTAATACCTATATGTATATATTTAAATCGTTTGTTGTGAAATTCTTACCAGGTCCCTGTGATTCACGCCGTTTGACTTCACAAATGGAAAAGTTGGACTTCTTTAAATTCAAATACATGTAGATACTTTATAACACATTAAAAAAAGAACATATAGAGTATTAAAGTAAAGCTTGGTCTGTAACATCAATGTTAAGTTACCAGTTATCTTGTGCTGTTACAACCATACAACCATACAACCATACAACCGGCATGTTGTCGCTGGACCAGTAAAGGGGCAGTGATATAGTGAGAGTCTTGCTAATACAGGATCCAAATACGTATCTGGCACAGTACCCTTCCAAAATGTCAGGGATACCGAGAAACTGTCACTACTTTACTAAGTAGAGGAAACTGTCTCCGACTGAAAGCCTGGAGATAACGTCTACACATGCATGCTAGCCTACATGGAGAGCGCGTTCCGACAGAATGCGGGGTTGAGATCTACCCAACACGGGCTCACGCGACAGACGAGGTGTCTCTGATGAAAACACCCCTGTCAAATTAGGCCCGAATCACTACATTCCTCCCAACTTTATAATGAAAGGATTCCTGATGGGGAATGTGATGAGTATAATCCGGTATGGATATCTCCCGAATCAAGATCAAATTTCAAGTTCCAAACTCTGCATGCTAAAAGCACTGTTAAATGGGTTCTGTTGTACTGCTAGTGTTTAATTCTACCAGAATGGCAGAACAAGAGATGAAATCTCTTAATACAACTAGAACAGTAATACAAATGTATCTCTAGGAGAGATCTTTGGATTCCTTTCTTGTAGAATCCAAGGATGTTGATAATGCAGTAGCTTCTTTTGCTTGCTGGACTTTACATCCTATCCTCATACTTGTAACCCAGAACTCAATGTCGAAAATAGATCAATCCGTCCTTAATCCTTAGGTATAACTGTCATCTTTCAGTCCACTGTCATGACTACCACAATCAGGGTGTAGATAGCCAAGGATAACCGGGGCAGCCCTATTAACCTGATGACTACTCCGATTATGACTTCAAGAAGAGGGTTGGGTCTTACTGGCATGTGTGTTCAGGCGTACTCAAGGGAACTGGCATGTTTACCACCTAAACCGTTACAGGTGTGGAGGCCTAACAAGAAAATTGAATGCCCTGAAACACACAAGAAAACTATCATGCTCACTGGAATGAGCAAGAAAACTCGAACCACTCAAGAATGAATTGACCCCTGGCATGAGTGTCGAGCACGCTTTCCTTATAGAGACTCCCTTAGAGAGTTGTGAGTCCCTGTACCGGCCTCGCGGTCGCTTTAAATGGCCACATTGAACTGTTGATACCATCCGGTACCCTCCTTATTTTCCTTATCCCGCAAGTATTCCTTCCCGTCAAACCGATAGGTCACTTTGTCTACTGGTAGTAAAGGGTAGTATTACTGCTGTCAGTTGTTCGCTATAGCTGGATTGCCGTCACGGTGATCAGTCGTGCAAGCTCTCCCAGTGGCTCCTTAAAGCACAACAACTATGTTGGACTACAGTGATCCATCTTGACGGTAAAAACTGTATATCTTGTCATGTTCCTTCCAGATTATGCAGTACCTAAAAATGACAAATGTATAACTACCGCTGCTCTGGGACCTTATGGAACGTGTTCCTTTCAACAAGATCTTACAAGAAATGAGCTGACTTAGCCAATCCGAGACACCTCTCCCTGTTCTTAATAAAGGACACTGTAGTTTGGTGAAATCCAGTTATCAGTCAATGCTGCTCTCCATTTCAACAAAGTAAACTGGTCCTTCCTGTGTACTATTCCTGAGACTAGACTTCCTGTTGGAGAAGTTGCTTCCTTATGGACTTCCTTAAAATCTCCAACATACTTCTCGGATTTCTAGAAGACATGGCAAGGGTCATTAATATTTATAATACAACAGAATATCTTTTGTATGCCTCTGTATTGGAATCATCGCTTATTTTGAAGTTAATGAAATCAACTTTCGAATTAAAATAACCCGAATCACAAAAGCATGATTAAACTTTATTTTCTATAGGGTTTCCTACAATCAGCTAGATGATTGTGTTTTGGCAGCAAGATTCTTAATGTCCTCAATTAAACCTTCAATGTCGGCCTCTTGTGACTTGACCAGGTTTACTGACGATTCATCTGCCCCTCTTCCCTTCTGTTTCTTCTGGTTCATAGCATTGCTTACATATTGGAAGTGCTTGATGTTATTCAGTGCTTCCTCTATGGTTTTTGGTCCTTTCAGAAAAATATATTTCCCTGCTTCCTTGTCCAGAGAGCCAAGACAAAATCTAGCAATAGCTTCTGAACAGGCATATCGAAATGCTGGAGTGGCTAGAGTTAAAACTCTGTCGGCCCAATCGTCTAATGATTCCTCACTTTCCTGTGTAGCTTGCTGGAATTTAACTTTTGACGTCTCGACTAGTTCCACAGCTCCAAAACGTCTCTCAAGTTTCTTCATCATTTTCCGAAAGGAACAATCTCTCCCCATGGATATATTCATGGTAAAGAAGTCCATGGATTTCCCATCTAATAACCAAGCTAGATAGTCACGACACTCTCCCTCTGACCAGCGAAGGACTGTTCTATAACTGTCAAATTTCTGCTTAAATGACAGCCAGTTTGATGTCCCATCATACTTGAGGTTTTTAGGCAATTTGCTTGGATTACCTCGTCGTCCCAAGTTATGGTAATTGTCCTCACCAGACTCACTTCCACTATTCGAAGAGTAAAAATAAAATCTTGACTTGCCCCGAGGAAAGTGATCTTGATGATAATGGACGTGACCATGTGAAACAGTGTGTCTATGTTTCCTTGACCTTGAATGATGGCTTCTTTGTTCATGGCGAGATCGGTTATATCTCGTTGATGGCCTTGAATTGCAATGTTGGCTGCGATGTGACCCTGACCTAGATGAGGATGTTGACCTTGACCTTGATGAAGATGTTGACCTTGACGATGTGGGTCGCTGTGATCTAGTTGTATACTTCCTTCTTGATCTTGATAGCCTATGACTAGATGACCCTGACCTATGGTGGTGTTGACTACTAGATGTCTTGGTACATCTTGGAGTACATCTACCCTTTTTGTTGAGAGGCACAATCTGACATAGGGTCATTACTTGAAGGCGATGACTGGTGACTAGAAGGTGGACCTACACACAGCAAGCTTTGCCTGTCTATATCTTCATATGATGAAGCTGAAGGTCTGTTTGGCGACTCGTCACACCTAGTGTAGACCTGCGTACCTTGGGAATAGCACCAGCTTGTTTGGGATCAAATACAGGTACATCTGGATATCCCAAAGATATTTCCGAAGATTCCTTGGCTGGTGGTTCTGTCTTGATAGGTGTCCAAAATCTATCCATTTCCTCAAAATCTGTGTTAAACAAATCATTTTGGGCGTGTTCAGGTGTCCCTGTCACATCATTTGGTAAATCAAGTAATGGATTTAACATGAACAGCCATTCTGGAGAAGAATTCCCAAGTCCCTGTGCTGCAGTTTTTACATTCTTAGCCAAATATGACGCCATTATGTTTCTTTATAAATAGAGTTGGTAATATAATCAGCATACAAATATTAAAACCAAAAATATACTCCTTATCATGAAATAACACAGGAATATATGACTACAGTAAATTCTGTCTAAATGATAAAAAATTGACCCTGGTATTATGAAATAACACACAGGTACAGTATCATGAACACGAGTGGAGATGACAAGTCGATAAAATCGCAAATGACACCTCAAAAATATCAGGAAACTGCGCTAAAACTGATAAATATTGTAAATAATTATCAATTATCAATTTCTATCCAATACTTCTGACACCATTAAAGTAAAGCTTGGTCTGTAACATCAATGTTAAGTTACCAGTTACCTTGTGCTGTTGTATACACGTGGTTCAACTTGATGGAAGTCTATCACCATACCACAGGCATGTTGTCGCTGGACCAGCAAATGGGCAGTGATATAGTGAGAGTCTAATAAAATCTGTTACCTGTAAGTGATCGAGATCGGGTTATCTCAGTCGAGGGCTAAGATTTTGTAACATAATCCCAACCGAGGCGATAGCCCGAGGTTTGGATGTTACAAAATCTTAGCCCGAGACTGAGATAACCCGATCTCGATCACTTAAAGGTAAAGATTTTTTTTTCTCGCGCCTCTAAGATATAACAAAACCCATCTATATACGCGTTCAGAGTGGTAAAAACTATCCGTCTTGGGCTCCTGGTTCAAAGCCGGATTAAACCATTTCGGTCTGCGCTTCGATTTCAGTCATTCCGCATAAAATATAGTTTCGGTTATATAAAAAGAGAAAGATGATCAATCGGTACATACATGTTTTCTGATTAAAAACAACAACCAAACAATGCATGGTAAATGACTGACAATGCATAATTTTTCTAATAATATTGATTATCTGACGCTTGTGACGTCACCGCTTTGAGAGTTTGACGTCATCTGCGCGGACTGTTACATGAATGGCGTAAAATTCCGCCAAAATTCGCGTAAAGGTACCAGACAGATCGGACGAGATAGAAAAATCTAGCACCGGGTATCAAGTGAGATTTCCCTGTCCGAGGTGCGAGAATTGCTAATACAGGATCCAAATACGTATCTGGCACAGTACCCTTTCAAAATGTCAGGGATACCGAGAAACTGTCACTACTTTACTAAGTAGAGGAAACTGTCTCCGACTGAAAGCCTGGAGATAACGTCTACACATGCATGCTAGCCTACATGGAAAGCGCGTTCCGACAGAATGCGGGGTTGAGATCTACCCGACACGGGCTCACGCGACAGGCGAGGTGTCTCTGGTGAAAACACCCCTGTCAAATTAGGCCCGAATCACTACAGTATAAATGAAATAATCAAAATGGACTTGCCTTTTGATTTATGAAGAGTTGTAATTCAGACGGTCAAAAAAGTGTGTTGTCGGTTCGCCAAACTTCTAAACAATGGATTTTGAGGGAAAATTCTGACCACGTCAGATCGAGTCTTTGAAGTCATATGACTAAGCACGGTCGCTTACATGTATGGTGAACAGATATCAACGTATTGATATTACCGTGTTTCTTTGAGCCAATCGCTTGCCCGGACCCAAAAGATCGACTTACGGGATGAAGCATGGCCCGCGATATTTCAAATATATCATTCACATATATACCTGTATACACCATTATTCTATAGACATACATACATGTATCTATCATACACGATCTATCCTGGCCAGGCTCCGATTTCTCGAAACAAACTTAAGTCAAAAACTGGCTTAAGTCATAAATTGCAATACAAGTTACATAAGGAGAAAAACTTAAGTGTTGACTTAAGTCTGCACTTTTGTTTCGAGAAATCGGGACCTAGGCTCAAACACACATTCTTTCAATTCTACTACAGATATATATATCGATATGTGAAAAAAAAAATAAAAAAGATCGGTTACACAAGCCGTGAAGAGAAACACGTCAAAAGATTATTTGTAATTATGCGTGTTAATTTCTATTTGAATTGTGATCTTCTGCGCTACACCTGGTTAAACTCACCCACAACAGTTAATTTAATATTACACAAATATACATCCATTCCCAACTACTTTGTATACCTTACCAGATACAAAACAGTAGTGTATATGATCATGTTAAAACTATCTCGTTCTGAAATAATTGGCGCCTGAGGTGCTTAGATACATACATTCTGTTTTCACATCAAAGAAGCAAATGACCTGACCGAGTGTCTTCGGTTGCTCCCAGTTTTACTATGAGATAGTTCAGGATGGATATAAAATAATGAAATGTCAGTAATAGTAACCCCTGGAGTATCTATGATGCTTGCTTCATGGCCTGTCTACAGGCGTTTGGCTCTATAGACATTCTATCTCTATACACATTTCTCCCCCGAGACAAAAAATTACGATTTAGAATGGCTGAGATGAGTTTAACGATGCATTTTGATGATTTTAAAGCATTCTTAACACGGTAATTGTTCGATTTAAAGTTACCTGCATTTAGAAATGATAATTGTGAGTGTCTTCATTCCATTATGCAACCCTACTCATATATATATATAGAGAGAGAAATGTCTATAGAGCCAAACGCCTGTGGTCTAACAGCTGAGATGGCGATCACTAGAGGCTGGACAGTGGCGTAGGACGATGAAACGTAATGGGGGGTGGGGGGTGGGGGCAAAGGTCCTCAATATTTCGTAACCCTTCCCCTTCCCATCGCGCCCATCACACCCACAAGAGATACTTGATACATTTTTTCAGATATAATTACATATTATCCTTGTAAACATCTATAGACAGTGGCGTAGGACGATGAAACGTAATGGGGGGGGGGGGGGGGGGGGGGGGGGGGGCAAAGGTCCTCAATATTTCGTAGACGAGAATATATTTACAAATGTATAATTTGGAAAGGGAGTAGATCCCTTAAATCGGACACTATTGTCTAAATCTCGAACCCCTGTGGTATTTACAAGGCAGTCTGATGGCTCCAAATTAATGTGAAATATAGCTAATTCTCATACCCCTGTGGTATTTACAAGGTAGGTTTAAATTTACTATTCCAATATACTTCAGTTACCCTCAACTAGTGACTTACCTACTAATATATTGTACTTGTGAAAGACGTTCGCGTGTGCTAAATTAAAAATTAGGTTATCCCCGATAACCGAGGGGTACAGATCACTTAGGATCTATACACGATGGTAAGTGATCGGAACCCCTGGAGTATCGAGGATGTCTGGCGCAGTGCTTAAGGTGTTCCGGGCCGATAGACCAAATCCGGATAATCTTTGGTTGATAAAGTACTAGATACTTAGTCAATAGTCATTTTCTCCGAAACTAGTTTTACGTCCGCAGAAATGATCAAGGTGTTCCGGGCCGATCGACGTGAAACGGAAACCAGAAGACATAGAACGACCAAATCCGGATATATATGGTTACTAGAGTACTAGGTACTTAGGTGTTATGTGTATAAAAAGGACACGTAAAAAAGACCCGTCATTTCATCAAGATGTGGTGTGGCGTAGGTAAAGTGGCGCCGCCATCCCCCAGGATCCTGGACGAATTGGATTCGACCCATGACAGTAAGTAAACGGCATCATACAACAGGATCCAGCTTCATCAACATTCCTTATCTATAAGGCCAGGGGATTCATTAAGATATTAGCCTCTTTCAACTAGTGATATCTTGTATGCCTATAGATGCATTTGAAAATAACTTTGTGGATAAAAAGTGTGTATGCATCGGGGCTAACATTACGTACTAACATTATGCACTAGTTTAAAAGTTATATGTGGCATAATCATTTTGACATGTTATTTTTTATTATTTATTGAAAGCTATCAATTTTGACGAATTCAGTTGATGAAAACATTTAAATGGATAGACAAATACGTATATGCTTCATAACATTACTTACAACACAGATTTTATACAGTGAAACATTTTTGTTGCTTTATGTATGTTTAGATAAAAACATACCAGCAGAAATGAAAAAAAAAAAACCCAAAAAAACAACAAATAATGGTATAAAAATGTGAAATGGAATTACAGACCACACCTTGACTTCATGATCTGTAGGATGTAAATGTAATGATATTTGGTAGTTCTGAGAAAAATAATTTTCAGCTCTTTTTGTACTTGTAAAATCAAAACTAATACATTGAAAGTATTGTAATTTTCGAAATGTTGGTAACTTTTGGTGTCGAGTATGAAAAATACGGCACATATAACTTTAACTTGTGCCTTATATTTTAATATTCCCACAGGAAAGCATTAAAAAGCATTAAAAGGCTTATTAAAAAGCATTGAAAAAAGCATTTAAAACTTCTGTAATGAATGCCTATGAAGAAAATGCTCCATCGTCGACGAAGCATAAACGATACTCATCGTTTGAACAATAATTGGTGTTTAATCGTGTACATGTATATCTAATTAACACAAAAAATGATATAAAATAATTTATTTTGCTTTTGGTGCATGCGCAATCAGTACTTCATTCCATATACAACAAAGTGCCATGGATTTTTTTATGGACACAATTAATTATTTTTAGTATTTTTATCCTGAAGTAAAATTAGAAGCTCAAACTTTTCAATGATTGGTAATGGTGTAAAGTAAGTATTTTTTAACTAAACAGGTTTTCCGGAAATATGATGTTTTGGGTTTCTAACAATGTCACGTTAAAGAGTGATTCATTACCCAGAATGCCACATACAATATGGTCATAATCAAGACAACTTAGTTAGAGCTAAATCTTCCATTAGGCCTACACTCCGATACTTTACGTTCTGTAATCTAAGATCTGGCTTTAAACGTGGCCTTCAATATTCATTTACTTTAAAGAATTCGCTAACATAAAATTCTTCACAGAAAAGCGTCACCGAAGTTGAGGAAAGCTCCTTTACTTAAGGTTGTTTTCTTAAAACTTCTATTCTTTTGCATTTTACAGAGTTATCTCCCTTTCGGGTAGGTAGCCATTGATGTTTTCTCTGAAAAGTATGACGAAACCCTCTGAAACACGTGACGTCACAATCAATACCGGGCCCCTCAATACCTACCCGCAAGGCTCTGTAATGTACGGAATAGTAATTTGCTGTGAAGAATTTTAAATTAAGGAGTTCCTTAAAGTTAAGGAATGTTGGTGAATCTGGGCCCTAATTGCAATAAAGATGAAATATGACCTCTAGTGCGGTCATAAGTATACCACTAGTACAAAGCGAAAGTTGTGACAGTGAAGTGGGTATATCATAGACCCGCTGGTAAGTCAAAGACCAACTATAGACTAATACATGAAATCCTATCATCGATTACAAGGTCAAGGGGAGTATCTCGTGCATGACAATTTAATTGACCTAAAACACAGAATTCGGCAGTCCGGAAAATTCGTAATCCGGACGGTTTAGGCTGGAAAAAATGAATGTGTCCGGATTAACGAGGGTCCACTGTATATAGAGATAGTAGTTTATAGTGGGTCTATATAGAGATAGTAGTCTATAGTGGGTCTATATAGTGATAGTAGTCTATAATGGGTCTAAACAGAGATAGTAGTCTATAGTGGGTCTATATAGAGATAGTAGTCTATAGTGGGTCTATATAGAAACAGTAGTCTATACTGGGTCTGTAAAGAGATAGTAGTTTATAGTGGGTCTATATAGAGATAGTAGTCTATAGTGGGTCTATATAGAGATAGTAGTCTATAGTGGGTCTATATAGAAACAGTAGTCTATACTGGGTCTGTAAAGAGATAGTAGTCTATAGTGGGTCTATATAGAGACAGTAGTCTATAGTGGGTCTATATATAGATAGTAGTCTATAGTGGGTCTATATAGAGACAGTAGTCTATAGTGGGTCTATATAGAGATAGTAGTCTATAATGGGTCTATATAGACATAGTAGTCTATAGTGGGTCTATATAGACATAGTAGTCTATAGTGGGTCTATATAGACATAGTAGTCTATAGTGGGACTATATAGACATAGACGTCTATAGTGGGTTTATATAGACAAGGTAGTATATAGTGGGTCGATACAGAGATAGTAGTCTATAGTGGGTCTATATAGACATAGTAGTCTATAGTGGGTCTATATAGGGACAGTAGTCTATAGTGGGTCTATATAGTGATAGTAGTCTATAGTGGGTCTATATAGAGACAGTAGTCTATAGTGGATCTATATAGACATAGTAGTCTATAGTGGGTCTATATAGAGACAGTAGTCTATAGTGGGTCTATATAGAGACAGTAGTCTATAACGGGTCTATATAGAGACAGTAGTCTATAGTGGGTCTATATAGAGACAGTAGTCTTTAGTGGATCTATATAGTGATAGTAGTCTATAGTGGGTCTATATAGAGACAGTAGTCTATAGTGGGTCTATATAGAGACAGTAGTCTATAATGGGTCTATATAGAGACAGTAGTCTATAGTGGGTCCATATAGACATAGTAGTCTATAATGGGTCTATATAGAGACAGTAGTCTATAGTGGGTCTATATAGAGACAGTAGTCTATAGTGGGTCTATATAGTGACAGTAGCCTATAGTGGGTCTATATAGAGACAGTAGTCTATAGTGGGTCTATATAGACATAGTAGTCTATAGTGGGTCTATATAGAGACAGTAGTCTATAGTGGGTCTATATAGTGATAGTAGTCTATAGTGGGTCTATATAGAGACAGTAGTCTATAGTGGGTTTATATAGTGACAGTAGTCTATAGTGGGTCTATATAGACATAGTAGTCTATATAGAGACAGTAGTCTATAGTGGGTCTATATAGTGATAGTAGTCTATAGTGGGTCTATATAGACATAGTAGTCTAAATAGAGACAGTAGTCTATAGTGGGTCTATATAGTGATAGTAGTCTATAGTGGGTCTATATAGAGACAGTAGTCTATAGTGGGTCTATATAGAGACAGTAGTCTATAGTGGGTCTATATAGTGATAGTAGTCTATAGTGGGTCTATATAGAGATAGTAGTCTATAGTGAGTCTATATAGAGATAGTAGTCTATAGTGGGTCTATATAGAGACAGTAGTCTATAGTGGGTCTATATAGAGACAGTAGTCTATAGTGGGTCTATATAGAGACAGTAGTCTATAGTGGGTCTATATAGAGACAGTAGTCTATAGTGGGTCTATATAGAGACAGTAGTTTATAGTGGGTCTATATAGAGATAGTAGTCTATATAGAGACAGTAGTCTATAGTGGGTCTATATAGAGATAGTAGTCTATAGTGGGTCTATATAGACATAGTAGTCTATAGTGGGTCTATATAGAGATAGTAGTCTATAGTGGGTCTAAACAATTTAGACACCACATTGTCTGTAATGGCGATCCAACAATGCAGTCTACAATTTGAATGTTGTAATTAAAAAATAGAGGTCATGTCTCCGTAATGAACATACTTTCTCTAAGGTGGTTGGGAGTCCAACTGATGTCCAAGTATCAGGAAAGGGTTTTACATGAAAATGACCATTGTCCAATATGATAGGTTAAACCCGAAATTAATAATGGTTAATCGCATAATAAAAGATGTTAAAGATTTGGGAATATATCGTACGCTTCGATATGAAATATCAATGACACAATATTGGGAAGGCATTAATAATAAGTTGGACATATGAATATTCGCCGTTACACTAACTGACAGTGACTCTACCAAAAAGACCATATGCCTAAGGACAGGTTTTATACTTATCAACACATCCTAAGATGAATACATACAATTACATAAGAACGAGTTTTAAATTTCTCACACCACCGCCTACCAAGTGAAATACACTGTAACGTCCTCAGAGACTTATCTAAGGCCTGCACGCCAGGTTTTGATTATTAGTTTTTTTTTATTAGATGTATCTGATTTATTTAGAGTACATTCAGATTTTTGTGTTATACCTCCATAATTATAATTCAATTTACTAAAGATAATCTCTCTGCTTTCAAAATTCATTTTGAGACTATTTTGTTTATATCATTGTGCCGTTAAATCAGCCAATCAGAAGCGACGTTGTAAACGGTGACGTCATTTTGCCTTTATTGGATGATAAAGTAAATTTTAAGTCAATGAAAAAATGGCAAAATTGAATTATTATAAAATCAACCGACAGAAACTTGTGTACGTGCGTAATACATAATTTGAGCTATGCATAACAGGAAATTTCTCCTTATGTAAACTTAGAGATGTACGTAGAGATGTGAGCTTCTTCAATACCCGGATACTGACGGCTGTTGTCGGATTACCGTCATTACGTAGGTAGTAAAAATAGAGACACAACGCGGATTCAGAATTACGCATTTTGTATGATAATTCATTTCATCAAATATTTCAAACACTTAAAAATGGAATAGAGTCCACAGTAAAAAACAAATTAAATGCTCTACACTGCTGAAGAGTACGGACAACGAATTGCTATAGTGAATAATTTTACCTAGCATTTACTATCATTTTTCCTAGCATTTGTTATTATTATTTTTTCCAGTATTTGTTATTATTTTATCCAACATTTGTTATTATTTTATCCAACATTTGTTATTATTTTACCCAGCATTTGCTGCTATTTTACCCAACATTTGCTGCTATTTTACCCAACATTTGCTGTTATTTTACCTAACATTTGTTATTATTTTACCCAGCATTTGCTGTTATTTTACCCAACATTTGCTGCTATTTTACCCGGCATTTGTTATTATTTTACCCAGCATTTGTTATTATTTTACCCAACATTTGTTATTATTTTACCCAACATTTGTTAATATTTTACCCAACATTTGCTATTATTTTACCCAACATTTGTTAATATTTTACCCAACATATGCTGCTATTTTACCCAACATTTGTTATTATTTTACCCGGCGTTTGTTATTATTTTACCCAACATTTGCGATTATTTTTCCAAACATTTGCTGTTATTTTACCCAACATTTGCTGTTATTTTTCTAAACATTTGCTGTTATTTTACCCGGCATTTGCTGTTATTTTACCCGGCGTTTGTTATTATTTTACCCAACATTTGCTGTTATTTTACCCAACATTTGCTGTTATTTTACCCAACATTTTCTGTTATTTTACCCAACATTTGCTGTAATTTTACCCAACATTTGTTATTATTTTACCCGGCATTTGCTGTTATTTTACCCAACATTTGCTGTTATTTTACCCAACATTTGTTATTATTTTACCCAACATTTTCTGTTATGTTTACCCAACATTTGCCTGTTATTTTACCCACATTTGCTTTGTTATTATTACCCAACAATTTGCTGTTATTTTAACCCAACATTTGTTTATTTATTTTACCCAACATTGCTTATTTATTATTACCAACATTTGCTGTTATTTTTTTTTTTTTTTTTTTTTATATTCATGTTCCAACATTTGCTTGTTATTTACCCAACATTTTTGTTATTATTTTACCGCATTTGCGTTATTTACCCAGCATTGTTTATTATTTTACCCAACATTTGACTGCTAATTTACCCAAATATTTTGCTGTTATTATTACCCAACATTTGCTGTTATTTTACCCAACATTTTGCTGTTTATTTTACCCAGCATTTGTTTATTATTTTAACCCAACATTTTTGCTGTTATTTTCTACCCCAACAATTTTCTGTTATTTTACCCCAACATATGCTGTAATTATTAGGCCCAACATTTGTTATTATTTTACCCGGCATTTGCTGTTATTTTACCCAGCATTTGCTGTTATTTTACCCAACATTTGTTATTATTTTACCCAACATTTTTCTGTTTATTTTACCCAACATTTGCCTGTTATTTTACCCAACATTTGCTATTATTTTTACCCAAACATTTGCCTGTTATTTTACCCAACACATTTTGCTATTATTATTACCCCAACATTTGCTGTTATTTTACCCAACATTTTGCTGTGTAATTTTACCCAACATTTGTTATTATTTTACCGTGCATTTGCTGTTATTTACCCCAAGCATTTGTTTATTATTTTACCCAACATTTGCTTTAATTTTACCCAATATTTGCTTTATTTTTACCCAACATTGCTTTAATTTTACCCCAACATTTGCTGTATTTTACCCAGCATTTGTTTATTATCTTTACCCAACATTTTGCCTGTTATTTTACCCAACATTTTCTGTTTATTTTTACCCAACATTTGGCTGTTAATATTTTTTTAACCCAAACATTCTTATTATTTTACCCGGCATTTTGCTGTTATTTACCCAACATTTGCTGTAATTTTTACCCAACAATTTGCTTTGTTATTACCCAACATTTTCTTTGTTATTATTACCCATCATTTTGCTGTTATTTTACCCAACATTTGTTATTATTTTACACCAAAACATTTTGCTGTTATTTATTACCCAACATTTGTTATATTGTTACCCAACATTTGCTGTCTATTTTACCCAACATTTGCTGTTAATTTTACCCAGGGCATTTGTTTAATTTTTACCCAACATTTGCTTTATTTTACCCAACATTTGCTGTTATTTTTACCCAAACATTTGTTATTATTTTTACCCACATTTGCTGTTATTTTACCCAACATTTGCCTGTTATTTATACCCAACATTTGTTATTATTTTACCCGGCATTTGTTATTATTTTTACCAACCATTTGTTATTATTTTACCCGGCATTTGCTTGTTTATTACCCAACATTTGCTGTTATTTTCCCAGCATTTGCCTGTAATTTTTACCCGGCATTTGTTATTATTTTATCCCAACCTTTGTTAGAATTTTACCCAGCATTTTGCTTTATTTTACCAGCATTTGTTATTTATTTCTTTACCCCAACATTTGCTGTTATTTTACCCAACATTTTGTTATTATTTTACCCAACATTTGTATTCATTACCCAACATTGCTGCTTTTATTTTACCCCAACATTTCCGTTTTTTATCCATGTTATATTACCCAACATTGCTGTTATTTAACCCGGGCATTATCTGTTATTTTACCCAGCGCGTTTGATTATTTTACCCAACATTTTGCTGTTATTTTTTACCCAACATTTGCTGTTATTTTACCCAAACATTTGTGTTTACAACATCTGTATTATTTTACCCAGCATTTGCTATTATTTTACCCAAACATTTTGTTATTATTTTACCCAACAATTTGCGTTTTTTATCCATACACATTTGCTGTTATATTCCAACATTTATTCCCAACATTTGAATTTACCAGCATTTATTATTTTACCCGCATTTGTTATTATTTTAACCCAACATTTGACGGTTATTTTACCCAACATTTGCCGTTATTTTACCAAACATTGTTATTATTTTACAGCATTTGTTATTATTTTTACCCAAACATTGCGTTATTATTTACCCAACATTTGATTATTTCGGCAGGTTATTTTCACATCGCTATTACCACATTTGTTATTATTTTACCCAACATTATGCTATTATTTATACCGGATTGCTATTTACCCAACAATTTGCTGCTATTTTAACACCAACATTTGCTGTTATTTTACCAGGCATTTGTTATTATTTTACCCAACATTTGTTTTAATTTTACCAACATTTGTTATATTCTTACCCAGCAATTTGCGATTATTTTACCCGGCATTTTCTGTTTATTTTACCCAGCATTGTTTTATGTTTTACCCCAGCATTTTGCTGATTTATTTTACCCAGCATTTGTGATTATTTTACCCAGCATTTTGCTGTATATTACCCAAACACTTGCTGCTATTTTTACCCAACATTTTGCTATTACTTTTACCCGGCCCATTTGCTGTTTATTTTACCCAACATTTTGCTTGTTAATTTTACCAGCAGTATTTACGGCATTGTTATTTTTACCAAACTATTTGCTGTTATTTTACCCAACATTGTATTATTTTACCCAACATTTGTTATTATTTTACCCTAACATTCTGCTGTTATTTACCAACATATTTTGTTATTAATTTCTAAACATTTGCTGTTATTTACCCCAACATTCGTTATTATTTTTACCCTAGCATTTTGTTAATTATTTACCCAACATTTGTTATTATTTTACCCAACATTTGCTGTTATTTTACCCAACATTTGTTATTTATTTTACCCCAGCATTTGCTGATTATTTTACCCAACATTTGTTATTATTTACCCAACATTTGCGTTGCTGTTATTTTTACCAGCATTTTGCTTATTATTTTACCCAGCATTTGCTTATTTTACCCAACACTTGCTGTATTAAATTTTACCCAGCATTTGCTGTTATTTTACCCAGCATTTGCTGTTATTACCCAACAGCCTATTTACCCGGCTTGCTTTATTTTACACCCAGCATTGTGTTATTTATTACCCAACATTTGTTATTATTTTACCCCAACAATTTGTTTATTTCCGGCATTGCTTATTTTACCCCAACATTTGCCTGTTAATTTTACCAACATTTTGTTTATTTTACCCAGACATTGCTGTTATTATTACCCGGCATTTGTTATTATTTTACCCAGCATTGCTGTTCCCATTGTTTTATTTTACCCAACATTTTCTGTTATTTTTTAACCCAGACATTTGCTGTTATTTTAACCAGCATTTGTATTATTACCACATGTTTTACAGCAATTGCGTTAGGTTTGTTATTATTTTACCCAACATTTGCTCCTATATTTTACCCGACATTGTTATTATATTTTACCCGGACATTTGCGGTTATTTTTAAACCCCAACAATTTGCGGTCTATTTTACCCAACATTTGTTATTATTTTACCCAACAATTTGCTTATTATTTTGACCAGCATTTGCTGTTATTTTACCCGCTTAACTTGCGCTGTTATTTTACCCAACATTTTGCTGTTATTTTTTTTACCCAACATTTGCGTATACCCTTTGTATATTATTAATTTTATATTTTTACCCAACATTTGCTGTTATTTCACCCAACATTTGTTATTATTTTACCCAACATTTCGATTATTTACCGGCATTTTCTGTTTTTTATCCCAGCATTTGCTGTTTATTTTACCCAACATTTGCTGTTATTTTACCCAACATTTGCTGTTATTTTACCCAGCATTTGCTGTTATTTTACCCAACATTTGTTATTATTTTACCCAACATTTGCCGTTATTTTACCCAACATTTGCTGTTATTTTACCCAACATTTGCTGTTATTTTACCCAACATTTGTTAATATTTGACCCAGCATTTGTTATTATTTTACCCAGCATTTGTTATTATTTTACCCAACATTTGTTATTATTTTACCCGGCATTTGCTGTTATTTTACCCAACAATTGCTGCTATTTTACCCAACATTTGCTGTTATTTTACCCGGCATTTGTTATTATTTTACCCAACATTTGCTGCTATTTTACCCAACATTTGTTATTATTTTACCCAACATTTGCGATTATTTTACCCGGCATTTTCTGTTATTTTACCCAGCATTTGCTGTTATTTTACCCAACATTTGTTATTATTTTACCCAGCATTTGTTATTATTTTACCCAGCATTTGCTGTTATTTTACCCAACAATTGCTGTTATTTTACCCAACATTTGTTATTATTTTACCCGGCAATTGCTGTTATTTTACCCAACATTTGCTGTTATTTTACCCAGCATTTGTTATTATTTTACCCGGCATTCGTTATTATTTTACCCAACATTTGCTGTTATTTTACCCAACATTTGTTATTATTTTACCCAACATTTGTTATTATTTTACCTAACATTTGTTATTATTTTACCCAACATTTGTTATTATTTTACCCAACATTTGCTGTTATTTTACCCAACATTCGTTATTATTTTACCTAACATTTGTTATTATTTTACCCAACATTTGTTATTATTTTACCCAACATTTGCTGTTATTTTACCTAACATTTGTTATTATTTTACCCGGCAATTGCTGTTATTTTACCCAACATTTGTTATTATTTTACCCAACATTTGCTGTTATTTTACCCAGCATTTGCTGTTATTTTACCCAACATTTGCTGTTTATTTACCCGGCATTTGCTGTTATTTTACCCAGCATTTGTTATTATTTTACCCAACATTTGTTATTATTTTACCCAACATTTGTTATTATTTTACCCGGCATTTGCTGTTATTTTACCCAACATTTGCTGTAATTTTACCCAACATTTTTTATTATTTTACCCAGTATTTGCTGTTATTTTACCCGGCATTTGTTATTATTTTACCCAGCATTTGCTGTTATTTTACCCAACATTTGCTTTTATTTTACCCAACATTTTCTGTTATTTTTCCCAGCATTTGCTGTTATTTTAACCGGCATTTGTTATTATTTGACCCAGCATTTGTTGTTATTTTACCCAGCATTTGCTGTTATTTTACCCGGCGTTTGTTATTATTTTACCCAACATTTGCTGCTATTTTACCCGGCATTTGTTATTATTTTACCCAACATTTGCGGTTATTTTACCCAACATTTGCGGTTATTTTACCCAACATTTGTTATTATTTTACCCAACATTTGCTGTTATTTTGCCCAGCATTTGCTGTTATTTTACCCGGCATTTGCTGTTATTTTACCCAACATTTGCTGTTATTTTACCCAGCATTTGCGGTTATTTTACCCAGCATTTGTTATTATTTTATTCAGCATTTGTTATCATTTTACCCAACATTTGCTGTTATTTCACCCAGCATTTGTTACTATTTTACCCATACCCAGCAATTACTGTCATTTTACCCCGCATTTGGTGTTATTATTAATGTTTATTTTTATGCCAGCCTCACTAGGAAGTTCTAAAATGTTTATATTTTATGTCAGCCTCACTAGGAAGATCTGAAATGTTTATATTTTATGTCAGCCTCTCTAAGAAGATCTAGCATGTTTATATTTTATATCAGCCTCACTATGAAGTTCTAACATGTTTATTTTTAGCCTCCACCGCGGTTGTCAAGGATGTCATTGATGTGACTGACGTCAAGTTTAGTTTTCGTGATGACCTTGTTACTCACCATACCAATGAATACGAGATCACACAGAAGCGTCCGGGGAAGGACGCTTTACTGGTCGTCAGGAGAGGTCAATTTTTTCAGATGACCTTGACCTGCGATCGACCTTATGACCCAGTAGGAGATGATATAATGCTTATATTCACAACAGGTAAGTATCTGTCAATAGCCGAAAATTAGAAAAAGGCTACTTTCCATTTCACACTGACGTTATTTAATTTCGACGTAATTAATGTTGTTGATGTGGTGATAGGTATGACGTAACTAATGTTGTTGTTGTGGTGTTAGGTATGACGTTACTAATGTTGTTGTGGTGTTAGGTATGACGTAACTAATGTTGTTGATGTGGTGTTAGGTATGACGTTACTAATGTTGTTGTGGTGTTAGGTATGACGTAAATAATATTGTTGTGGTGTTAGGTTTGACGTAACTAATGTTGTTGATGTGGTGTTAGGCATGACGTAACTAATGTTGTTGATGTGGTGTTAGGTATGACGTAACTAATGTTGTTTTTGTGATGTTAGGTGTGACGTTACTAATGTTGTTGTTGTGGTGTTTGTTATGACGTAACTAATGTTGTTGTTGTGGTGATAGGTATGACGTAACTATTGTTGTTGATGTGGTGTTAGGTATGACGTAACTAATGTTGTTGTTGTTGTGGTGTTAGGTATGACGTAACTAATGTTGTTGATGTGGTGTTAGGTATGACGTAACTAATGTTGTGGTAGTGTTAGGTATGACGTAACTAATGTTGTTGATGTGGTGTTAGGTATGACGTAACTAATGTTGTTGTGGTGTTAGGTATGACGTAACTAATGTTGTTGTGGTAGTGTTAGGTATGACGTAACTAATGTTGTTGATGTGGTGTTTGTTATGACGTAACTAATGTTGTTGTGGTGTTAGGTATGACGTAACCAATGTTGTTGATGTGGTGTTAGATATGACGTAACGAATGTTGATGTGGTGTTAGGTATGACGTAACTAATGGTGTTGTGGTGATAGGTATGACGTAACTAATGTTATTGTGGTGTTAGGTATGACGTAACTAATGTTGTTGATGTGGTGTTAGGTATGACGTAACTTATGTTGTTGTTGTGGTGTTAGGTATGACGTAACTAATGTTGTTGATGTGGTGTTAGGTATGACGTAACTAATGTTGTTGTTGTGGTGTTAGGTATGACGTAACTAATGTTGTTGTTGTGGTGTTAGGTATGACGTAACTAATGTTGTTGATGTGGTGTTAGGTATGACGTAACTAATGTTGTTGATGTGGTGTTAGGTATGACGTAACTAATGTTGTTGATGTGGTGTTAGGTATGACGTAACTAATGTTGTTGATGTGGTGTTAGGTATGACGTAACTAATGTTGTTGATGTGGTGTTAGGTATGACGTAACTAATGTTGTTGATGTGGTGTTAGGTATGACGTAACTAATGTTGTTGATGTGGTGTTAGGTATGACGTAACTAATGTTGTTGATGTGGTGTTAGGTATGACGTAACTAATGTTGTTGATGTGGTGTTAGGTATGACGTAACTAATGTTGTTGATGTGGTGTTAGGTATGACGTAACTAATGTTGTTGATGTGGTGTTAGGTATGACGTAACTAATGTTGTTGATGTGGTGTTAGGTATGACGTAACTAATGTTGTTGATGTGGTGTTAGGTATGACGTAACTAATGTTGTTGATGTGGTGTTAGGTATGACGTAACTAATGTTGTTGATGTGGTGTTAGGTATGACGTAACTAATGTTGATGTAGTGTTAGGTATGACGTAACTAATGTTGTTGATGTGGTGTTAGATATGACGTAACTAATGTTGTTGATGTGGTGTTAGGTATGACGTAACTAATGTTGATGTAGTTTTAGGTATGACGTAACTAATGTTGTTGATGTGGTGTTAGGTATGACGTAACTAATGTTGTTGATGTGGTGTTAGGTATGACGTAACTAATGTTGATGTAGTGTTAGGTATGACGTAACTAATGTTGTTGATGTGGTTTTAGGTATGACGTAACTAATGGTTGTTGTTGCGGTAATAGGTTCAACGCCACAGCCTACCAAGGGCACACTGGTCCAGGTCCCTGTCTCTGAGGATAGCTTGACAAAACACTGGGGTGCCAAGGTCGTCAAACGCTACGACAATGACCTTCAACTAGAGGTCATGACCCCGCCATTTTGTGCAGTAGGTCGCTGGAATATAAATGTGCGAGCTGTTAAGAAAGGAGCAGATTCGGGTTCTGGTACTAAGGTTTATAGTCACCCGAGACCTATCTACATCCTGTTCAACCCCTGGTGTAAAGGTAAACCTGTCTATAGCCACCACCACTCTACCAAAAACTGTCTATAGCGACCATTATCATATAAACTGTCTATAGCGACCACCAATTTACTGATACCCGATTTTAGCTACCGTCACCATATAACCTGTCTGTAACAACCACCATTTTACTGAAACTTGATTATAACGATCATTCCCGTATAACCTTTTAATAATGACCACTACTTTACTGATACCTGTCAATAGCGATCACTATCATATAACCTGTCTATAACGGTGATCATTTTACCTAAAGTGGCCATTCTCATATACATATTTATAATGGTCAACGATTGACTAAGATACGACTACAGTAACCAGTCTCGTTTTACTATTCTCTATTTACATGATGTATATCTGACACTGTGTACAGTCAGTGAAACCTGACTATTGCGACTCAAACTGTTACATACAACATTACTTACCTCCTGCCGGATACTAACCATTCCAATATCCAAATGCCCGTATTTAACCATGTTATTTTTCCATCTTATTTTATTTTTTCAAGCGGCATATATCCCCCATGAGTCAATCTGCTCCACGTGTTTGGTTCACGGTCACACGCTCCCTGTGCTCTATGTCTCTATAAGTCGCACTATCTTAATGACATTTATGTTTGTTATAACTTTTAACTCGTTATATTGACGATTGTCAAAGGAAACTCGTTACAAATCCGTTATATCAAAGTTTGTTAGCTAGAATTCGTTATATCGAAGTTTGTTAGCTAGAATTCGCTATATCGAAGTTTGTTAACTAAAATCCGTTATATCGAAGTTTGTTAGCTAGAATTCGTTATATCAAAGTTTGTTAGCTAAAATCTGTTATATCGAAGTTTGTTAACTAGAATTCGTTATATCGAAGTTTGTTAGCTTAAATCCGTTATATCGAAGTTTTTGGCTAGAATTCGTTATATCGAAGTTTGTTAGCTAGAATTCGTTATATCGAAGTTTGTTAGCTAGAATTCGTTATATCGAAGTTTGTTAACTAGAATTCGTTATATCAAAACTATAGTTATATTCAAGCTTGTTAAAGTTATATTTCATGTAATTTTCACTCTAATAAACTGTTGTTTAAAATAATCTGTGTGAATATGGATGCATATGATGATTCGTGATCAGACCCATAAAAGCACCAACATACCATTCAGATAGAGGGACGGAATGCATTTTAAAAGCGGTCACAGAAAAACCGACTTGGATCACGTGACCGACTTCCGAGGTATTTTAAACGTTTACACGCGGAAAATCAATATTTAATTATTTAACAACTTTGCGAACACAAACTTTACAAATGTCGGTAAATATGGAAAGTTTAAAACTAAAAACACAGTATGTAGAACACTTTAAATGGTTTTTTTTCTGTGACAAAAAGACAGCAAATTATAGACCATACAACTTTATTGGGCACTCGTTATATCAAAGTTTGTTAATTTGAACTTGTCATATCGAGTCTTGTAAGCTGGAACTTGTTATATCGAAGTTCAAGTCGTAAAAAAAGTTGTCAAAAAGTATTTTGTTGGTCCAGACCAACTTGTCACTATCTCTACCAATAATCCAAATTCGAATATTCAGGTAATGTTTTATCATGGTCCACGTCGACTTAACCTCGTTTCTCGCCTTTTATTATTATTCGGTAATTTATGTCACAGATGACCAAGTGTATCACCATAACAACGGACTATTGGATGAATACGTCATGAATGAGACGGGTAAAATTTTCGTTGGAGATTCGGAATATATCACGGGCCGATACTGGAGCTTTGATCAAGTAAGATTTCAAATGGCTACAAAAATGAAGTCACAAGCACAAAAATTTACATCGGGGGTAGACGAAGGAACAGTGATACGCCACATAACACAGCACTAAGTCGAATATTTCATGTATATATACCGTATTCGACCAAATAAGCACTCTTGGAGCTTAAAATTGAAACAAATAAGGGGACGCTTAAAAAAGAACCATTTGGACTAGTCTCTCATAAACTTATCGCATTAAATAATTATATAAGCCATATATCATTTCGCGAATGAAATCAATAAAGAAATCTAAACAATTTCCATATGTTTAGTCTTCATTTAATTCAATGTAAATGAAATTAAGGTCTCAAAGGAGAGGAGTGTGGGGATAGTTTCAGTCTGAAGACCGTTAAGTTTTGTTTGTTAACGTTGTAGTTTGAAGACCTTTAAGTTTTATTTGTTAACGTTGTAGTTTGAAGACCCTGTGTTAGACTGCGTCCTTGACCTTTTGGATCAGAAAGGATTCCCAGCATCCAGCCGAGATGACCCTGTCAAGGTTGCTCGTAAGCTCTCCGCCCTGGTAAGTTTTGTCTTAAAGTGTATAATTAGATTTGACGAACCTGATAAATAACTGTTCAGTTATCTCCTCAGAAATTAAACAAAATGAAATGTAATCCTAAATATGCAGTAATTCATTATCAAACGATTTTAACGAGTTATCTTCGAAGTCAGAGATTTATATAGATCTCTATCTTTTTTTCAGCCGAAACAAAATTTGAATATCGATGATACAAAGACAACTCCTATCCGGTTAACACCTCTACATTGCTGTCTGGTCATTTGCATAATGTAAACATCAAAGACATTGGAACGTCACACAAGAATTGTTCACTGATGATATAATATAATCCTTACACGAACAAATCATTTCATCTCCAAGAAAAAATGTTGAGAAATGCAAGTGAATTAATCCGTTTTAGTCCTTCCTTCACTAACACTATGAACAATGTCTACATATCCATTTACCATTGGTAAGCTGTGATATGCACTACACTAGTATCTAAGTCCGATGGACGCTTTGAATAATTAAACAATACAAGAAGCATGGTCCACGAGATGCTTAATTAATGTATCGCAACCCGCTGATCTGTCCCAAGGAAAGTTTGTTTTAAAGCATTCAATCCATTTATCATTTACAAATTGACTAATACAGGTGAACTCATCTGATGATAGAGGCGTCTTAACCGGAAATTGGTCAGGGAACTATACCGGAGGAAAGAAACCCACTGCCTGGACCGGAAGTCACGCCATCTTGGAGGAGTACCACAAGACCAAGTCACCAGTCAAGTTTGGTCAGTGTTGGGTCTTCTCTGGAGTACTGACCACATGTAAGTCGGTTTTATTGAAGGAATTGTAGTACTGACCACATGCTTATGTATACATGTGACACCGGTTAATACTAGCCACAATATACAGAACGTCTAGAACGAACTTCTCTGTAGCTCGAGTTTGAATCCTCACAGAGATTATGTTTTCTTTTTTTGTTTCTCGTACGTTCAATTAAGGTGTAGAAATAAGCCGCATCATGTAGCTATATCCGGTGTTATGCAGGATCATAGATAAACACAGTAATATATCATATAGGTTGATGAACTTCTTGTCCATTGTGATTATCGATAAAACGAGGTACAATTTACTGTTAATTTTCATAAAAAGGTTTGAAGGTTCAGTACTTTCATAACTTTGATTTTCTATAAAGTTGCCAATCGCTTTGAATTCCAACTAGAAATGTGACGAACTTTATTTCTACTAGTGAATTTCATAGTTTTCCTTTTAGCTTTTACATTACAGTACTCTCATTACTTTGATTTTCTATAAGGTTGCCGAACGCTAGGAATACCAACTAGAAGTGTGACGAACTTTAATTCTGCTCATAATACCGACACATCCAACACCATTGATGTCATCCTTGATGAGTACGGAATGCCAATGGACGAGTACAACTCAGACTCAGTCTGGTAATGTTTCTGTAGATCAACATACCCCATATCCATGGGTTACTATCACTGCCGTCATATCCAACCCATCCTCAATAATCCATGCTGGGTTACTATCACTACCGTTAATATCCACTCCATTCTTAATAATCCATGGGTTACTATCACTATTGTCATATCCACTCCATTCTTAATAATCCATGGGTTACTATCACTACCGTCATATCCACTCCATTCTTAATAATCCATGGGTTACTATCACTGCCGTCATATCCACCCCATTCTTAATAATCCATGGGTTACTATCACTACCGTTAATATTGACTCCATCCTCAATAATCCATTGGTTACTATCACTACCGTTATATCCATCCATATCCACCCCATCCTCAATCCTCCAGGGTTTTCTATCACTGACGTTATATCAATCACATCCTCGATATGGAGTTAAACTGGAGGCTGACACTTCATTTAAAGATTTCAGAGAAACTGACGCCCAGCTTCAAAGCCACACTGTCAAGCACAGTGTATCACTATTCAAATTTTTTATGTACATCAAAGGACCATATTACCTGTGTCTACCTGACATATTCCAGCAATGGATATAACGACAATGACAGTAACCCCTGGAGTATTGAGGATGACATACTCTAGATACTAACAGCAGATTGGAAGTCTTTGGTAGGGCAAGCGATCTCGAATACCCCAATTGACCACATTGTATAGGACTAATAAGGGAACATGTGTAATAGACTCTACAAGCAAACGGAATGGATTATTACCACGTTGGTCAGAAATACCAATGGATCTTATAAATGGGCGAGACGAGGAAAGATCAAAGTATACGTACAACTAGTCAGAAAGTGATACATAATTTTACTTAGTGATATTCCCTTTGACCTTTCAAGGTCGCGCATAATTTTGCTCAATTTTGATCATTTGCTAACATTTCTTGTTTGTATTTCCTAGCACTGGTTACGTAGAGTAACTATCATTTTGTGGGTTTGATATAATTCTTTGAAAGAGAGAGCTGAATGAGTTCGGAAAGACTGAACTTGTGTAAGTTTTTTTCTTTTCAGTTCACCTGGTTCGAAGGATCAAGGTGAGATTTGCTGCGATACAGCGGCGTCCGTTGTCAACATTTGTCGACCGTTGGTTGGCTATTTTAAGATAATTTGACTGGTAGAATCCTATAGGGTGATAACATCCATATAGGGTGGTGTAGGCCTCGTGTAGCTACAATCTGGTAAATATCAAGGTTATTCAGTATACTTTTCAATTTTTATTAAAACCTAAATATTCTCTGTAACAATACAAAATTGTAACATATCAATGGTAAAGTATTTCAGTACTTTACGATTTTGTCTCTCAGGAATTTCCACGTTTGGAATGACGTGTGGATGGCCCGACCAGACCTCGGAAGCAAGGATTATGGGGGGTGGCAGGCGTTAGATTCCACTCCCCAGGAAACCAGTGACGGTAAGTTATAAGATCAGGAGTATGAGGGATAGCAGGCGTTAGATTCCATGACAGGCATTAGATTCACTCCTCAGGAAATCAATGAAATCTAAACGGCTTTAATTTGATTTTCCCGTTTTTAGATAAAATCGTGAAAATTTTTACGCTCGAAAATAGCCGGATATACAGCACTTTGATTTTTTTTATTTTCAGAAAAATGTGATGATATCTAATTTTTTCTTCACTATTCAATACAGGCCTCTACTGCTGTGGACCCTGCCCTCTATTGGCCATCAAGAAAGGGGACGTAACTGTGCCGTATGATGGGCATTTTATATACTGCGAGGTGAACGCTGACAGAGTATATTGGAAAATAGATAACGCTACCTTGAAGATGTATAAGATGGAAACTGACAGGTAAAATGGGTCTAAGTATACTAGTAACACTGACATAAGCTTTCTCCCAAAAAGTCCCCAGCATCAGATGAATATTTAGAGAAAGTTATAATGTCTATCAGTTAGGCCCACTACCTTTTTGAAACGATTTTCAATTTTTGAAATTGGAATATAAAACGAGATTAATAATTGTTTAGACTCGCAAACATTATAAGCTCACCGTTAATGATACACTTATCATTACCTTCTTAAAAATTTGATTAAACTAAATAAAATGTTATTTTTCATAAAGCGGATCGTCTTATGTTTCCTGCCGTCATTCTGAGTACCGCGCTAAACGGTGAAACAGCAAAATGAATCTCCAATGTTAACATAGAATACGCAGGAAATCTGTTGTTTATTGTTATAACCTCATCTTAAGCTATCGATATACAGGTTTATTTTCTGATGTTATCATTGTTTTCAAAAAACTTATTTCATTGTTTCGGAAGGGTAGTCGGTCTTTAAAACATCAATATTTACATTCACCTGTCACTATTTTTTAGTACAGTCAAACCTCGATGATTCGAACTCCGATAAATCAAATTTCTCATTGTATCAAACTTTTTGTCTGGTCCCGAATTTCTTCATTATATAACATATACTAACTAACCCATGTATGAATCAAAGTTTTATGAATCAAAGTTCTCGATGTATCAAACTTTTTTCATGGACCATTTGTTATAGAATCAAAGGTAACTGACACTCGATGATTCAAATAATAATTTACCTGTACAGATCAGGTGTTCGCCGATAACCCGCGGCATGCTGTCACACCTAGCTCTCTCGCGACGGCCCTTCATCGGACAATAGGGAATTATGACAGCTTATGTTGCTTGCTTGATATCATCAAGATAATTAATATCACTGATCGGGCCGATACCTGGTGCTTTGTTTTTACAAGCTGCGTTATTAAATCATTAGTACGGCAAAAATACAATTAGTTGTTTTTTATGTTCGCCGTCGCCATTGGTAGCGGTTTGTAGAATTTACGGAACGGTAAATAGTGTGCCACATTATAAGCAACTCATACTCAAAAATGTTGTATTGCAAAATTTTGGCATAAATACCAAGTAGCGCTTTCGGATCCTCCTTTTTAGTTTCGTTGTTACAACGTGTTTTCGTTTTTATATTCATTCCGTAATATTAACCATCGCTTAACTAGTCACCAAACGAACACATGTACATGGGTTAGGCCTAGTACACGTAAGTCTAATTTCAACCACGAATAATTCGAAGCCTCGATGTTTCGAAGTTTTTCTGACGGTCCTTTGAACTTCGATACATCGAGGTTTGACTGTACCTATTACTCTATTAGGGAATAAATTATGTCTAAAGTGTTACTAATATGACGTCAGTAGTGTTGACATTGACATGTGATCGGATCAATGTCAAAATGGCTGTTCTATCTCATGGATTTAATTATCGTCCAAAAAGACTTTGGTTAAACCTCGACTTTTAAACCAGAGATCCTCAAATAAGTAAATAATGTAGATATAAACCATAAACTATCTTTTCATGACATCTCTGGTCAATATAGATAACTTACGCTTAGATTATCTACTAAAATCGTCTACAAATATCCGAATAATAAATGTTTAGATGATGTAAAAAGTGTTTTGTATTACCGAGCGTTCAGTGCTTTCAGTACTTTGATTTGGTTTTGCATTGCCAGTATTGGAAAACGTCTCAGCACACACAGGCCTCGGTGTCTGGGTCCAGGAGAGCTTACCAATCCATATGTGTGTAGAGACAAGAGCTGGCAGGAAATCACGGATCAGTATAAATACCCAGAAGGTAAAGAGTCTTCAATTCACTTGAGTTGTTTCGCTTGATGTTCTCTCTTAACATAGAGTTATCTTCCATTGGAATAATCTCTTCACCCCTAGAGCTGTCTTTCCTTGGTGCCTCTCTTCAAGTTGAGTTATTTTTCCTTGGTGTTCTCACTTTCCCTTAGAGGTATCTTTCTTTGATAACTTCTCTTCACACGGAGTATACCTTTCTTTGGTGTCCCCTGTTCACGTAGAGTTATCTTTTCTTCGTGTTCTCTGTTTACGTAGAGTTATCTTTTCTTGGCGTTCTCTCTTCATGTAGAATCTTTCTTTGGTGTCCTCTCTTACCGTAGAGTTATCTTTTCTTGGTATCCTCTGTTCACGTAGAGTTATCTTTCCTTGGAGTCCTTTATTCTGTCGAGTTATCTTTTCTTGGAGTCTTATCTTCACGTAGAGTTATCTTTCCTTGGCGTTCTTTCTTCACATAGAGTTATCTTTGCTTGGAAATTTGCAATGAGCTATGCATCATTTGTTTATATCATACTATTGAAACTCCCACCAATAAATTTAATAAATTCACATCAATATATTTTCATGTGTTTATTTTAACTTTAATAATGTCTTTACTTTCATTTTTTGTTCTGTTTTTGTTTCTAATTTTTATTATATTTTTTATTTAAATATGAAAAATATTGTCAAAGCCCTTTTTCCAAAATCCCATTTTAATGTTAATAAAACATGTAAATAACATAGCCGAAGGGCTTTCACACTGTTTTCATATTGAATTATTTTAATTTCAAACAAACTCACATCACACATTCTTTATTACAAAATATTCAGTATTCACTTTCGTTCAAAATAAATAGTTATATAGTTAATTTTCAGCATTTGGATTTTTATTATAAAAAAATATCAAGGAAGACAACTGTTTTATTCTAGTGTTTATATTTAAATTCAATATAATATATGCTTAATGGCTTTTGGCAATTTCAGTTGCATACATATTAAATGATGTTATAAGTTAATTTGAAATTATTATATAAAAAAACTTCAAACAAAGAAGATTATAAGGGTGATCGAGTATCAGGTCTAAAAATAAAAAGGTACTGAAAATATATATAAATCAAGAGGAGATAACTCTCATAGTATGTTACTTATAAAAAGAAAAAAAATGAATCAAAGTATATATGAATTACAATTTTTGGTATGTTTGTATCTTAAATTGTCTTTTCTCGTTTGTTAATATTAATTAATTATCCGATACAGGTTCGGGAGCGGAGAGAGCCGCTGTGTACACCAGTGCAAAGTGGGGACATATGATGGGATTGTATGGCAATCTCGAGGAGAGTAAGGTATGCCTATATCACAACTATGATTATCTCCCCTCTGTCAGATTTTCTCCCCTGGTCACGGCCATCTTTTAATCTCATCTGGCCGTGTTCTTTAGACAGCGTAGATGTACTACATACACGTAGACGTATGCGTACTCAGGGGCTGTGTCAAAATTAAAGCACATGTTAGTAATAAGTAAGTGAAAACTGTAATGTTGTTAATACAGTTGCTATAAACCAGTCATATTGTAGTTCTTGTAGTTTTGTTGAATGTTTCTTATGCACATGAAATTGACCATACCTTTGGGTACCCGATTAAGACGAACTTGTACACGTAGTCCGCTAAACCTGCCTATGTTATTAGGATTTTTAATTATGCTTTTTTTTGCCAAAAAATATAAGTTATATATTGTCTATATTATATCGAAAGTTAGGTTAATTATCGGCCCTGTTTATAGTATAATTAACTCCCCTGGTCATGGTCCTATATATTGCCTATATTATATCGAATGTTAGATGTATTATCGGCCCTGTCTATAGTATAATTGTCTCCCCTGGTCATGGTCCTATATATTGCCTATATTATATCGAAAGTAACGTTAATTATCGGCCCTGTCTGTAGTTTAATTATCTCCCCTGGTCATGGTCCTATATATTGTCTATATTATATCGAAAGTAACGTTAATTATCGGCCCTGTCTATAGCATAATTATCTCCCCTGGTCATGGTCTTATATATTGTCTATATTATATCGAAAGTAACGTTAATTATCGGCCCTGTCTGTAGTTTAATTATCTCCCCTAGTCATGTCCCTATATATTGTCTATATTATATCGAATGTTAGGTGTATTATCGGCCCTGTCTATAGTATAATTATCTCCCCTAGTCATGTCCCTATATATTGTCTATATTATATCGAATGTTAGGTGTATTATCGGCCCTGTCTATAGTATAATTATCTCCCCTAGTCATGTCCCTATATATTGTCTATATTATATTGAATGTTAGATGTATTATCGGCCCTGTCTATAGTATAATTATCTCCCCTGGTCATGTCCCTATATATTGTCTATATTATATCGAATGTTAGATTTATTATCATCCCTGTCTATAATATAATTATCTCCCCTAGTCATGTCCCTATATATTGTCTATATTATATCAAATGTTAGATGTATTATCAGCCCTGTCTTTAGCACAATTGTCTCCCCTAAATAATTATGAAGTTTCACACAATTCGTATGTTACCAAACACTAATTATTCACATTTTGCATGGTAGGATGTCATAGTGAAAATGACAGACGCGGAACGTGTTGCATATGGGGATGACCTTGAGGTAGAGGTCAACTTTGAGAATCTGTCTAACGAGGAGCGAACCATTAGTGGAACCTGGAGTCTACAGAGCTACTACTCGACCGGGGTGTTCGCTCAGAGAGTTCGGTCAGAGAAGATTGAAATGATTCTTAACCCTGCTCAAAGTATGTTTTTATATGAAATAGTTATACATTTACCTAAATCCTGCACAAAGCATGTTTTTATATAAAATAGTTATACAATTATCCTAAATCTTACAAAAAGTATGTTTTAATATAAAATAATTATATATTTATCCTAAATCCTGCACAAAGTATGTGTTCATGAAAACTGGCTCTAGGTTTGCCCTACCTCACTGCAAAAACGTAAATAAACAAGTTAGGAATAAATTTACACTGCACCCTGAACAGGATATGCGTTCATGACAAATTTTCATTGGGGTATCATACAGTTGTTTTGTACTTCGGACTTGTCAGTGATGTTAGGGACACCATACAGCTGTGTTGTACTCAGGACTCGTCAGTGATGTTAGGGACACCATACAGCTGTGTTGTACTCAGGACTCGTCAGTGATGTTAGGGACACCATACAGCTGTGTTGTAATTAGGACACGTCAGTGATGTTAGGGACACCATACAGCTGTGTTATACTTAGGACACGTCAGTGATGTTAGGGTCACCATACAGCTGTGTTGTACTCAGGACTCGTCAGTGATGTTAGGGACACCATACAGCTGTGTTGTACTTAGGACACGTCAGTGATGTTAGGGACAACATACAGCTGTGTTGTACTCAGGACACGTCAGTGATGTTAGGGACACCATGCAGCTGTGTTGTACTCATGACTCGTCAGTGATGTTAGGGACACCATACAGCTGTGTTTTACTTAGTACACGTCAGTGATGTTAGGGACAACATACAGCTGTGTTGTACTCAGGACACATCAGTGATGTTAGGTACACCATACAGCTGTGTTGTACTTAGGACTCGTCAGTGATGTTAGGGACACCATACAGCTGTGTTGTAATTAGGACTCTTCAGTGATGTTAGGGACACCATACAGCTGTGTTGTACTCGGGACTCGTCAGTGATGTTAGGGACACCATTCAGCTGTGTTGTACTCGGGAGTCTTTAGTGATGTTAGGGACACCATACAGCTGTGTTTTAATTAGGACACGTCAGTGATGTTAGGGACACCATACAGCTGTGTTGTACTTAGGACACGTCAGTGATGTTAGGGACAACATACAGCTGTGTTGTACTCAGGACACGTCAGTGATGTTAGGGACACCATACAGCTGTGTTGTTCTTAGAACACGTCAGTGATGTTAGGGACAACATACAGCTGTGTTGTACTCAGGACACGTCAGTGATGTTAGGGACACCATGCAGCTGTGTTGTACTCAGGACTCGTCAGTGATGTTAGGGACACCATACAGCTGTGTTTTACTTAGTACACGTCAGTGATGTTAGGGACAACATACAGCTGTGTTGTACTCAGGAAACGTCAGTAATGTTAGGGACACCATACAGCTGTGTTGTACTTAGGACTCGTCAGTGATGTTAGGGACACCATACAGCTGTCTTGTAATTAGGACACGTCAGTGATGTTAGGGACACCATACAGCTGTGTTGTACTCAGGACTCTTCAGTGATGTTAGGGACACCAAACAGCTGTGTTGTACTCAGGACTCGTCAGTGATGTTAGGTACACCATACAGCTGTGTTGTACGTCGGACACGTCAGTGATGTTAGGGACACCATACAGCTGTGTTGTACTTAGGACTCGTCAGTGATGTTAGGGACACCATACAGCTGTGTTGTAATTAGGACACGTCAGTGATGTTAGGGACACCATACAGCTGTGTTGTACTCAGGACTCTTCAGTGATGTTAGGGACACCAAACAGCTGTGTTGTACTCAGGACTCGTTAGTGATGTTAGGGACACCATACAGCTGTGTTCTACTCGGGACTCATCAGTGATGTTAGGTACACCAAACAGCTGTGTTGTACTTAGGACACGTCAGTGATGTTATGGACACCATACAGCTGTGTTGTACTCAGGACCCGTCAGTGATGTTAGGGACACCATACAGCTGTGTTCTACTCGGGACTCATCAGTGATGTTAGGGACACCAAACAGCTGTGTTGTACTTAGGACACGTCAGTGATGTTAGGGACACCATACAGCCGTGTTGTACTCAGGACTCGTCAGTGATGTTGGGGACACCATACAGCTGTGTTTTACTTAGGACACGTCAGTGATGTTAGGGACAACATACAGCTGTGTTGTACTCAGGAAACGTCAGTGATGTTAGGGACAACATACAGCTGTGTTGTACTTAGGACTCGTCAGTGATGTCAGGGATACCATACAACTGTGTTGTACTTAGGACACGGACACATCAGTGATGTTAGGTACACCATACAGCTGTGTTGTACTTAGGACTCGTCAGTGATGTTAGGGACACCATACAGCTGTGTTGTAATTAGGACACGTCAGTGATGATAGGGACACCATACAGCTGTGTTGTACTCAGGACTCGTCAGCGATGTTAGGGACACCATACAGCTGTGATGTACTTAGGACACGTCAGTGATGTTAGGGAGACATACAGCTGTGTTGTATTTAGGAAACGTCAGTGTTGTTAGGGACACCATACAGCTGTGTTGTACTCAGGACTCGTCAGTGATGTTAGGGACACCATACAGCTGTGTTGTACTCAGGACTCGTCAGTGATGTTAGGGACACCATACAGCTGTGTTGTAATTAGGACACGTCAGTGTTGTTAGGGACACCATACAGCTGTGTTGTACTCAGGACTCGTCAGTGATGTTAGGGACACCATACAGCTGTGTTGTACTCAGGACTCGTCAGTGATGTTAGGGACACCATACAGCTGTGTTGTACTTAGGACACGTCAGTGATGTTAGGGACACCATACAGCTGTGATGTACTTAGGACTCTTCAGTGATGTTAGGGACACCATACAGCTGTGATGTACTTAGGAAACGTCAGTGTTGTTAGGGACACCATACAGCTGTGTTGTATTTAGGACACGTCAGTGATGTTAGGGACACCATACAGCTGTGTTGTACTTAGGACTCGTCATTGTTGTTAGGGACACCATACAGCTGTGATGTACGTAGGACACATCAGTGTTGTTAGGGACACCATACAGCTGCGATGTACTTAGGACACGTCATTTATGTTAGGGACACCACACAGCTGTGTTGTATTTAGGACTAGTCAGTGATGTTAGGGAGACATTCAGCTGTGATGTATTTAGGACTCGGCAGTGATGTTAGGGACACCATACAGCTGTGTTGTACTTAGGACTCGTCAGTGATGTTAGGGATACCATACAGCTGTGTTGTACTTAGGACTCGGCAGTGATGTTAGGGACACCATACAGCTGTGATGTACTTAGGACTCTTCAGTGATGTTAGGGACACCATACAGCTGTGATGTATTTAGGACTCGTCAGTGATGTTAGGGAGACATTCAGCTGTGATGTATTTAGGACTCGGCAGTGATGTTAGGGACACCACACAGCTGTGTTGTACTCAGGACTCGTCAGTGATGTTAGGGAGACGTTCAGCTGTGATGTATTTAGGACTCGTCAGTGATGTTAGGGACACCATACATCTGTGTTCTACTCAGGACTCATCAGTGATGTTAGGGACACCATACAGCTGTGATGTACGTAGGACACGTCAGTGATGTTAGGGACACCACACAGCTGTGTTGTATTTAGGACACGTCAGTGATGTTAGGGAGACACTCAGCTGTGATGTATTTAGGACTCGGCAGTGATGTTAGGGACACCATACAGCTGTGATGTACTTAGGACAAGTTGACAAGTGCGTGCTATGTGTGTGGGCACCCGATAGATCATCGCGTTTCTATTTAGGCCTTTGACTTTACCAAAAGCATTATCAACCCAGAATAAAATTTATAATCATGATAATGATAGCAAAAAACAAAGATTTTATTGGCAAAGCACTGATGAAATTACATTTATTTTGACCCCTTAAAGGTGTTTATTTTTACCATTCATGGGTAAAAAGTATATTTGAGGTGTGACCTTTCAGAAGTAATACTATAGACTGTAAAGTATTTATATTTTTGATTTATTGTAAATGTTCAACCCATTATACTACCAAATTCTTATATATAATATTTGAACTCTTCTATTTTTAGAACTGAATTGATTCATTATTTTAGGACTAATCACTTGTTTCTGTTTATTCACAGAAATCTCAAAGAAGATGCGTTTAAGCTTTGACGAGTACAACTCCAAGACTGTAGAGGGTTGCTACTTCAAGACGCTCTGTGTATGTAGTGTGAGGGACACGAAACAAGTGTTATCCTTAGACGGAAACTTCAGACTCATTAAATACGACCTTCATCTCCAGGTAGGTCAAGGGTCAAGACCATTGTTTTTCTGTAAATCTTCATTTATATCTTTTCCTTTGTTGTACCACCCACCACTAAATGTGTGTGATGATTCTGGTGGCATATTTCTGTCATTGTGTCATTTTTGGTCGAGTTACAGAAAATCGACTTTGACGAGATGATCATGTCGACCTAACACGGTTTATCGACATAATCATCTGGGAAAGTCGAGTTGTAACACGGTTTATCAACAAAATATCTGACAATGTCAAGTTATAACAGGGTTTATCCACAAAATCGTCTGACAATGTCGAGTTATAACACCGTTTATCGACATAATCGTCTGACAATGTCGAGTTATGACACGGTTTATCGACATAATCGTCTGACAATGTCGAGTGAGTTACAGAATGTATAACACGGTTTATCGACATAATCGTCTGACAAAATGTCGTGTTTTAACACGGTTTATCGACATAATCGTCTGACAAAGTCGAGTTATAACACGGTTTATCGACATAATGGTCTGACAATGTCAAGTTATAACATGGTTTATCGACATAATCATCTGACAATGTCGAGTTATGACACGTTTTATCGACATAATCGTCTGAAAATGTCAAGTTATAACACGTTTATCGACATAATGGTCTGACAATGTCAGGTTATAACACGGTTTATCGACATAATCACCTGACAATGTCGAGTTATGACACGGTTTATCGACATAATCATCTGACAATGTCGAGTTATAACACGGTTTATCGACATAATGGTCTGACAGTGTCGAGTTATAACACGGTTTATCGACATAATCGTCTGACAATGTCGAGTTTTTACCACGGTTTTTCGACATAATCATCTGACAATGTCGAGATATGACAAGGTTTATCGACATAATCGTCTGACAATGTCGAGATATAATTCGGTTTATCGACATAATTGTCTGACATTGTCGAGTTTTTACCACGGTTTTACCGGCACATGCTGTAAGTGGACTTACTGACATAAATACCTCAACAGGTCATGTAATAAATTTACTGTTCGACATAATTATATCAGCGAGTTGAGGACCGTAATACGACAAAACATAACAACGTGGCAGGAATATGCCACTATAGATAATATCACAATATCTCACCACTATAGATAATGTCACAATATATCACCACTATAGATAATGTCACAATATATCACCACTATAGATAATATCACAATATCTCACCACTATAGATAATGTCACAATATCTCACCACTATAGATAATGTCACAATATCTCACCACTATAGATAATGTCACAATATCTCACCACTATAGATAATGTCACAATATCTCACCACTATAGATAATGTCACAATATCTCACCACTATAGATAATGTCACAATATCTCACCACTATAGATAATGTCACAATATCTCACCACTATAGATAATGTCACAATATCTCACCACTATAGATAATGTCACAATATCTCACCACTATAGATAATGTCACAATATCTCACCACTATAGATAATGTCACAATATCTCACCACTATAGATAATGTCACAATATCTCACCACTATAGATAATGTCACAATATCTCACCACTATAGATAATGTCACAATATCTCACCACTATAGATAATGTCACAATATCTCACCACTATAGATAATGTCACAATATCTCACCACTATAGATAATGTCACAATATCTCACCACTATAGATAATGTCACAATATCTCACCACTATAGATAATGTCACAATATCTCACCACTATAGATAATGTCACAATATCTCACCACTATAGATAATGTCACAATATCTCACCACTATAGATAATGTCACAATATCTCACCACTATAGATAATGTCACAATATCTCACCACTATAGATAATGTCACAATATCTCACCACTATAGATAATGTCACAATATCTCACCACTATAGATAATGTCACAATATCTCACCACTATAGATAATGTCACAATATCTCACCACTATAGATAATGTCACAATATCTCACCACTATAGATAATGTCACAATATCTCACCACTATAGATAATGTCACAATATCTCACCACCATAGATAATGTCACAATATCTCACCACCATAGATAATGTCACAATATCTCACCACCATAGATAATATCACAATATCTCACCACCATAGATAATGTCACAAAATCTCACCACTATAGATAATATCACAATATCTCACCACTATAGATAATGTCACAATATCTCACCACCATAGATAATGTCACATTATCTCACCACCATAGATCAGTCACAATATCTCACCACCATAGATAATGTCACAATATCTCACCACCTTAGATAATGTCACAATATCTCACCACCATAGATAATGTCACAATATCTCACCACCATAGATAATGTCACAATATCTCACCACTATTGCTATACTTTGTAGGCGCCTGCCGAGGTCCGGGAGGGAGAGACGTTCAAGGTGACGGTGACCTTCAAGAATCCATTGCCCATCTCTCTAACTCTATGTTCCCTGGAGATCGAGGCACCGGGACTTCTCAAACCACATACCCTTAACCTGCGGTAAATATTCAAAATGAAGCTCTTATATACTCAAACACATCAAACGGGGTTGAATCTAACTCCTATATAGTCAAAGACATCAAACTGGCTTGAATTTATCTCCTGTATACTCAAAGACATCAAACTTGTTTGAATTTATCTCCTGTATACTCAAACACATCAAACTGAGTTGAATTTAACTCTTTTATACTAAACGACATCAAACTGGGTTGAATTTAACTCCTGTATACCCAAAAACATCAAACGGGGTTGAATTGAACTCCTATATAGTCAAAGACATCAACTGAGTTGAACTTAACTCCTTTATACTTACGACATCAACTGAGTTGAATTGAACTCCTGCTTATTCAAAAATATCAAACTTGGTTGAATCTAACTCCGGTATTCTCAAAGACATCAGACTGGGTTGATTTTAACTCCTGTATACTCAAAAACACCAAACAGGGTTGAATTTAACTCCTATATACTCAAAGACATCAACTGAGTTAAATTTAACGCCTTTATACTTAAGAACATCAAATAAGATTGAATTTAACTCCAATATATCAAACACATCGCATTGAGTTGAATTTAACTACCGCATACTCAAACACATCAAACTTGGTTGAATTTAACTCTTGTATACTCAAAGACATCAGACTGGGTTGAATTTAACTCCTGTACACTAAACATGTCAGACTGGGTTGAATTTAACTCCTGTATAATCAAAAACATCAAACGGCGTTGAATTTAACTCCTATATACTCAAAGAACGACATCAAACAAAGTTGAATTTAACTCAGGTATACTCAAAAACATCAAACTGAGTTGAATTTAACTCCTTTAAATTAATGACATCAAACAAGGTTGAATTTAACTCCAATATCCTCAAACACATCAAAATGAGTTGAATTTAACTCCTTTATACTAAACGGCATCAAAAAAAGTTGAATTTAACCCCTGTATACTAAACACATCACACTGGGTTGAGAGTTGACCTCCTGTATACCCAAACACATCAGACTAGGTTGAATTTTAACTCCAGTTATACTCAAAAAAACCAAACGGGGTGGAATGCAACTCCTATACTCTCAAACACATAAAGTTGGGTTGAATTAACTCCTGTATACTCAAACACATTAAGTTAGTTTGAATTTAACCCATATATACTCAAAAACGTCAAACTGAATTGAATTTAGCTTCTTTATAATTAACGACATCAAACAAAGTTGAATTTAACTCCAATATACTCAAACACATCAAACGGGGTTGAATTTAACTCCTATATACTCAAAGACATCAAAATGGCTTGAATTTAACTCCTACATGGATATACTCAAACACATCAGACTAGGTTGAATTTAACTCCTGTATTTATTAAAAACACCAAACGCGGTTGAATGTAACTCCTATACACTCAAACACATCAAGTTAGGTTGAATTTAACCCCTGTATACTCAAACACTTTTTTTTCAATTTGTAATGATATAAACTAGGAGACATTTTGTATATGATGTTTATCAATATCTAGCTTGATGTTTTAGGATATCATCATCATTAAATAAAAATAGCAATTGAGATTACAATGTGTTTATGTATATATGTATATATATATATGATAAATTTAAAGAAAAATCCTTACGGACGAAATCTATAAGAAATAAAAACAATAACGACTGACTAGTGAGCGCTTTCGCCCCATTCAAGGGAAAAGTCTGAAGAGCTCCCTTGAATGGGTCGAAAGCGCTCACTAGTCAGTCGTTATTGTTTTTATTTCTTATATATATATATATTGATTTGTATGTACTGTTAATATGTAAGGAGTCCGATTGTCTTTAACATCCGACAATAAAATATTCTGAAATGAAAAAACGTCAAACTAGATTGAATTTAACTCCCGTATACTCAAATACATCAAACTGGGTTAAATGTAATTCCTGTATACTTAAAGACATCAAGCTAGGTTGAATTTAACCCCTGTATGCTCAAAAACGTCAAACTGTGTTGAATTTTACTCCTGTAGACTCAAATACATCAAACTGGGTTAAATGTAATTCCTGTATACTTAAAGACATCAAGCTAGGTTGAATTTAACCCCTGTATGCTCAAAAACGTCAAACTGTGTTGAATTTTCCTCCTGTAGACTCAAATACATCAAACTGGGTTGAATGAAAATCATGTATACTCAAAAACATCAAACTAGATTGAATTTAACCCCTGTATGCTCAAAAACGTCAAACTGTGTTGAATTTTACTCCTGTAGACTAAAACACGTCAAACTGGGTTGAATGTAATCCATGTAGACTCAAAGATATCAAACTAGCTATAGGTTCACTTGAATTTTACCCATGTATAATGCTCAAAAACGTCAAACTGGGTTGGATTTAACTTCTGTGTATTCAAAAACTAAAACAATGGGTTGAATTTAACTCATGTATATTCAAAAACTTTCTAACTGTGGTAACATTTGTGTTTGGGTTCAGTTCCTTAGAAGCCAATTGGAAATTGACCTTTCAGGCCGAGGTCTACATCAAGCTGGGTTGAATTTTAATTCCTGTATGCTCAAAAACATCAAGCTGGGTTGAATTTTAATTCCAGTATACTCAAAAACATCAAACTAGGTTGAATCTAACTCCTCTTTACTCAAAAACAGCAAACTGCGATAAAGTTAACATTTTGCATTTTGTTTACCTTTCAGTTCTGTGGCAGCCAAAATGACCTTAACGCACATAATGGAGATGGCCGCCTCTAAGGTTGGTACCAGGACGATTGTCGCCAACTTCGACTCCAAAGAACTCGTCGGTATCAATGGCAGCTGTGAAGTGATGGTCAAAGCCAAGTGATACACCGGCTGATGGAATCTACGGCATTAGGCCCGTACATGGCCAATATGCTGCTACGAAAATGTACTCCATTTGTTTGTTTGTCAATAATAGGAATCAATGGGCGAAAATATTGATAATAAGCCATGGTTTAAATTTGATTTATTTGTTTTGTAGAAGCCCCAGGCAAGTTTTCGAGACCGGACTATTAAATCAGTCTTATTTTCGAAGTCAAGATTGCTGAGATAACTGATCGAAAGGCTTACACTTATTCTTGAAACCTAACGTAAGTGTTTAAAATAAAACAAAAAATGATAAAGTATATGAACACATTTGATAGAACAAATATGGACGCTTAGTATGTATGTATGTACAAAACAATAACACCACAGCGTGCTATGACGAGTTTATATTGGTCAAACTTAGGTCAAACTGCAGTTGAAAGCGGCTGATAATTTGGAAATCGGAATCCAAGTGTTACTTTCAAGTGCGGACTTTTCAAAACCGGTACAGTTTCAAGATATATTAGACTGTAACAACATTCTTTCGAGACCGGCTTATTTTCGATCCAGGCTTGTTATCGGCTTATTTTCGATCCAGGCTTGTTATCGGCTTATTTTCGATCCAGGCTTATTATCGGCTTATTTTCGATCCGGGCTTATTACATCCTCGATACTCCAGAGGTTTCGATCACTTACGATCTCTACACCCCTGGACTATCTCATAGTGAAATTGAAGGCAGCTCAGCTGAAAATATTTGACCAATCACAGACTACAGAGAGAGCGACGCCAAACGTCAAAGCCACATAGTCAACCACAGTGTACCGTTATACGGCTCTTTTGATGTACATCAAATGACTAAATTACCTGTTCTGTTCTGTTGCCTCCAGTTTTACGATGAGATAGTCCAGGGGTGTAGAGATCGTAAGTGATCGGAACCCCTGGAATATCGAGGATGGGCTTATTATCGATATACATGATGTATATATATGTGTGTATTTCATATTAAGGTGATTTTCATAAACAGATATATTTAAAGATGTTCCACCGCTGACAAATGGTATTTTTTCACTATCAAAAACAGGAGCAGACGATTTTGTATTTTTCTTCAGTGTAAAAAGTTACTTACTTTACACCATTACCACCATTGAAAAGTTTGAGCTTCTAATTTTACTTTAAGTTAAAAATATGAAAAATAATTAATTGCATCCCGAAAAAATTCCGTGGCACTATATCTTATATAGAATGAAGTAATGATTCCGCATGCACCAAAGGAAAAATAAATTATTTAAAGTCATTTTTTGTGTTAATTAGGCATATATATACACGATTACACACCAATTATTGTTCAAATGATGAATATCATTTATGCTCTGTCGGCGGTGGAGCATCTTTAATATATTTTGAGATCAAAACATTTATATGTCAGTCTATTCTCTGTTAAATGCAGACATTTTATTAATAAATATGGCAAATATATACAAACTCGTACCCAAACAAACTCGTACCCAAACAAACTCGTACCCACATTTGGCGAACTCGTACCCAAGCATGGCGAACCCGTACCCAAGTTTGGCGACCCCGTACCCATGGAATTTGGCGAACTCGTGCCCATTATAAAAGTTAAACTTCATGTATTTATTTGTGATTTATATAAAACTTAATATATAAAACTGCGGGTTAGCCAATCATGGGTACGAGCTCGCCAAATATTTTGGGTACGGGTTGGTGGGTACGAGTTGGAATGGGTACGGATTAACTATACCCCATATACAATAGCATGATCATTGTACAATACATTATTTCAAGTGTGTAAAACTTTTATGGTTCAGCCATAGTAAAAGTTCGTGTTACGAAACATTTTCTTTTCGGAAAATTACATTGTTGTTGTTGATAACTATACATCAGGTGTAATTTTGTCTACAGACATTTTAGTGTCATCGTGATGCTGTTGTCTGTTTATATAACATGTTTATCTTCTTTAACTCTAGGCAATATTTGTTTCTGAATTATATTTATAATTCGCTTTAAATACATATTTATGTATATGTTGTAATTCTAAGCAATGAAAGTCTTTTTTTCTAAATTATATTTATATGTTCTTTAATCTATGCAATAAAAGTGTTTTTTCTAAGTTTTTAGATATACATGTATATGTTGTAGCTTTAAGCATTAAAAGTTCCTTATTCTAAGTTTTATACTTTGTGATTTATTTCTTTACACCTGGGCCACGGTGGCCGAGTGTTTAAGATTTCTCGACGTAGGCCTATTGCCACAAGCCCTCCACCTCTCATCCTCGATATTTCAGGGGTTCCGATCACTTACGATCTCTACACCCCTGGACTATTTCATAGTAAAACTGGAGGCAACAGAATAGAACAGGTAACTTAGTCATTTGATGTACATCAAAAGAGACGTATAACGGTACACTGTGGTTGACTCTGTAGCTTTGATGTTAGGCGTCGCTCTCTCTGTAGTCTTCAAATGAAATATTTGCTAGCCTGTGATTGGTCAAATGTTTTCCGCTGAGCTGCCTTCAATTTCACTATGAGATAGTCCAGGGGTGTAGAGATCGTAAGTGATCGAAAGCCCTAGAGTATCGAGGATGTCCACCTCTGGGCCGCGAGTTCAACTTCCATGCGGGGCATTGTCCAGGTACGGACTGGTGGTCGGTGGTTTTTCTCCTGGTACTCATGCTTTCCTTTACCAACAAACCTGGCACGTCCTTACATGACCTTGTTATAAAACTCAAAACCCTTCTTTTCACTCACGTTGTTGTCATAATGATAAGGGAGATAACTCCATTGTCAAAGGTACTCTATTTATACTCGGTACTTTCTGATATAATCTAAGATGACTGCCTGTCCAAGGGAACATATATAATTATGAGAAATATCTCCTTCGTTCCTTTCGAGAATTAGCTGTAACAAGAATCTTTTACAGACGGACGGACGGACGGAAGGCGATCTGAATAGCCCACCAGCTCATGATGGTGGGCTGAAAAGTTGAATTCTTTTTATAGTTATTTCCATTTTGCCAGGCATTTTACTTCAATCTTTTGGCTTCATCTTTCTTTGTATAAATACCTTGTCATCCCGACTAAAAGGTCCACTACCTTTTCGAAACATTTTTCAGTTAATAACATGAAGCGTCTAAGATGATGTTTCAACACCAAACAAATGCAATATTTTCTGTATAATCCATATCAACATTTCGACGTCTGTTCGTCTGGATAGTCAACTAACGCGCGGTAATTAGGACGTCGGCGGGAAACATAAGACGACCCGGGTTATGAAAATCATAACTATTGGTTTATTTTAATTAGATTGTTCAGAAGTTAATGATAAGTGTAGTATTAACAGTAAACTAACAACTATTGCGACTCTACAAAATTATCAATTCCGTTTTTACAGTTGACCATTTTAATTTACCAATTAAAAGCATTTTCGAAAAGGTAGTGGACAATTACCTTAATCTGATGTTAACAATAAAAAATCTCTTGAACTTAGATTCACATCGAAAATTGCCCCAGCCTCCCTAATCCCTGAACCAACAATATGTGCTGTTACGTACACTTTTAAAGTTTAATCATTTGTTTAAAGATGCTCCACCGCTGACAAATGGTATTTTATCACTATCAAAAACAGATGCAGACGATTTAGTATTTTTCTTCAGTTTTAAAAGTTACTTAGTTTTCACCATTACCAGCATTGAAAAGTTTAATCTACTAATTTTACCTCAAGTTAAAAATATAAAAAAATTTAATTAATTGCATCCCGAAAAACTTCCGAGGTACTATACCCTATATGGAATGCAGTACTGATTGCGCATGCACCAAAGGCAAAATAAATTATTTTATATTATGTTTTGTGTTAATTAGATATATACATACACGATTAAACACCAATTATTGTTCAATTAAATGATGAATATAATTTATGCTCTGTCGGCGGTGGAAAAAAATATTTACAAAAAGCCTGAAATCATAAATCTTATTTTCTACATAAAAAACCATAGACTTAGATAGGTTGCTGATAAAAACAGCAGGCCCACTACCTTTCCGGAGCAAAATTTAAAGGTTTCTTAAAAAACATTAATAACATAAGAAAATACATATCGATGACTAAGATGAGGTAACAACACCAAACATATATGCAAAATTTTCGACGTAATATATGATATCTGTGGAGATTCATTTCGCTGTTTTTCCGTCTGGCGCAGTGATATTCAACTACCGCACGGTATTTAGGACGACGGCGGGAAACATAAGACGACCCGCGTTATGAAAATTAACATTTTATCTATTTTAATTAAATGATGATGAGTGCAGTATTAACGGTAAATTACTAATTTTTGCGACTCTACAAAAATATCTATCTCGTTTTACATCTCCATTTGAAAAATAAAAGCCGTTTCGGAAAGATAGTGGGCCTTTAACAAAATAGTATATGCCATCGTAGCAAAGATTTTGTTTAAAGACTTTTCTTATTTTCTCGTGCTTTATTGATGAATATTCAATTACGTCAAAAATAACATCTAAAGGTGAAACCAGCAGCTAAATTCAAAATACAATTTACAATAATGTACAGAGATATGGTTTACAATATCTAGTATCTACAGAATTTTTTACGGTTATGGTACAAAAATAATTGAGAAATTTAAACTGTTACTTATCTGTATACGAATATCATTGTTTAATGTTTAATCCTTCCGGGCTCCCAATTAATAATGTTCACAAATCCACGAGGAATATGTTTCAGGAAATAATATATCCACACAATGTGCTGTAATAATCCAGAATTAGAGTATGAGTATACACTGTACAATACTAGTTCTTCATGGCAATAGGCTACAGGAGTTGTCTCCCTTATTTAATGCCATAATCCGCTATACCTGTCTATATTATTAGACTTTTTATTTATTTTTTGTCTAATAGGCAAATTTTTTTTTATATTTTTTTTATTTTTTCCCAATTTCATTGATACATAATATCTCATTCACACATCATCGTCCTCATCCTCATCAATTAATTCACATCATTCACAACATCAATCATCCTTACAAAACAATAATTATCCTCACAAATACACCAATATTGAACACAAACAATACATGATACCATCATCATCATCATGTCATCTTCATCATCATCATCATCATCATCATGTCATTTTCATCATCACCATCATCATCATCATCATCATGTCATTTTCATCATCATCATCATCATCATGTCATTTTCATCATCACCACCATGTCATTTTCATCACCATCATCATGTCATTTTCATCACCATCATCATCATCATCATCATCATGTCATTTTAATCATCATTTTCATCATCATCATCATGTCATTTTCATCATCATCATCATGTCATTTTCATCACCATCATCATCATCATCATCATCATCATCATCATCATGTCATTTTAATCATCATTTTCATCATCATCATCATCATGTCATTTTCATCATCATCATCATCATCATCATCATCATCATCACAATCATCATTATCATGATATAGGCAAAAAATAATAAATAAATAAAAATGCCTAATAATACAATGAAAATACATGTAGAAAAGACAATGTCCATTTGTATTATATATATAACTGACAATAATAAAACAAAATAATTATAAA
>SAYR01015525.1:119181-133143 GCA_004382745.1 Argopecten irradians irradians
GAGAGATACTAATGATGGGCGGATCCACGGGGGCCTGAGGGATGGGGTCAAAGTGGTCAATTTGGCTTTTCCATATAGCGACTTCTTCTCTGAAACTAAGCATGGGATAGCTCATAATGCTATGGTAGCATCGTTATTAGGATGGGGGATTCCAAAATGTACAAATGATGGGGGCTGACGGGGGCCTGAAGGGTGGGGTCAAAAGGGGTCAATTTGGCTATTTCCATATAAACATTTTTTATTCTGTACTAAATGGCATTACCCTCATTATACAATGTACAACTTATGGGTAGATTTCAAATGTACAAGGATAACTTAACCCCCCGGGGCGGGGGCGGGCTGAGGGGCGGGTCGAAAGTGAGCAATTTTTTCTGTTTCATATAAACGACTTCTTCTTCTGCAACTCAGCATGGAAGAGCAGCTCATAAGCAATAGTAGTCTCCTTTAGGATGGGGCATTTTAAAATTGTACAAATTATAGGGCTGCTTCCCTGGGGCTCTTAGACGCGGGGCCAAAAAGGTCAATTAGGCTACATTTTCATATAAATTACTTCTCTCTGAATTTTGTATTGGATAGCATATTTTGTATGGTATCTAATAGCATCATTATATGGTTGTGCTTCAAAATTTAACAAATTTTGGAGTCAATTGTACTATTTTTTCTCATTGTAAGAGTTTTGTGATAATTACAAAAAAAACAAAAAAAACAACAAAAAAAACAGGTGAGGCGATACGCCCTTTGGGTCTCTTGTTTATTATTATTCTTCTACACTTTTTTTGTGTCCAAAAGATCTTCACAATGGTAAGAGCTATGCCAATGGCCTTATTGTTATATTGTATGGCATGAGTTGAGGGTGTAGTGGTAAAATCAAAGGGCCGCCATGAGTATACCAGTAAAAGTTTAAAACAATAACTAAAAGTTTAAGATACAGCAAATATTTTTGATGTTTTATGTAGACCGTATAAAGACTACACTTTTATGTTAATTACACGCAATTGGTGTCAAGGTCAAACAAAAAAGTTCGCTATCAGGTCAAAGTTCACGAATATTTGATTTTTGATTTTGCGAAGGTGTCTTTTAGCTATGCGATGCAGAATGTCATTCGTGATGATTTTGGTGTCTTTTATTTTTCGATGAACTTCCGGTTATGCTGTACTGCCTTTTGAAACAGACTCCTTTGATCTTTGCTAAATTCCCGCCAAAAATGTTTAACATTATATATATTGTCGAACTTGAATGACTAATATAGTCTGCAATTGCTATAGAAAGACCCCTCTAATGTTCTCTAGCGTTTGACAATGATTTTCATCTTCAATGCAAAACCAAAAATGGCCGCTATGACGTCATATCTTAAAATCTAAAAACGCTTTAACTCACTAACAGTTTTTTTCACAGATTTCATCCAATGTATTTTTTTTGCAGATAATCTTAAGCGTTAACTTTTTCTCTCTAAGTTATATAAAAGCTTCTATATACAAAATAAAACTGTATAAAAGCAAGTTCCGGTTTCCGGTAAGGTCAATGTAAAGGTCCTGTTTTTAAAAAACTTGAAACTTTTCTCCTGAAGTTTGTAAGGTCTAGGATTTCATATTCATTATAAGATGTCCAGGGGAAGGGGTATAAAGTCAGATACTAGGAATGACCTTGACCCATATTCAAGGTCACATTGAGTCAAATATGTTCTCAAATCTTTAAATGACTCAACAATAACCAAAATGACAAGAGTCTTCATACGTTCAAGGTCACAGGGGTCCAGAGTTTAAATATACATAGCGGGGTATATAACGTTAAGGCGCATTCGATCTCGTTATCATTTGCTCGAACGAATTTGGAAATATGAATTGGATTAAGATGAGAGTTCTCTTCGGCTGATCAAACTTCATGCAGATCTTCACTAAAACACTTTTATTCAGGGCTGAAAGTCAAGGTCATTTATTGGTTACAACTTCAAAACCCATGCAACCTAGTTCTTTACCTACCTGGCAATGACGGTATTGTAAACTAAATATAGTGAAAAGCCCGCCAAATTGTCTATGACAATTTCTAGTTTTCAGATTTTGTTTATCGAATAGTTTACATGATTGATTATAAATAAATTTCTCTTGTATTGATAGTTAAATCCATTAAGTGGTTTAATTCGCGATTGATATATTTATATTGTATATCATGAACTAAGTAGTTATATACAGTACTGTATATGATTGTATGTATTACTAAGAGCTGGGACATCGAAATAAAGATTCACGAAACGTCTTCAATCCTAATTTCAGAAACCACCACAAATAAACCATCCTCGATATTCCAGGGCTTCCGATCATTCACGATCTCTACACCCCTGGACTATCTCACAGTGAAATTGAAGGCAGTTCAGCGGAAAATATTTGACCAATCACAGGCTAGCGAAGATTTCCTTTGAAGACTACAGAGAGCGCGACGCCTAACATCAGAGCCTCACAGTCAACCACAGTGTACTGTTATACGGCTCTTTTGATGTACATCAAATGACTAAATTACCTGTTCTACTCTGTTGCCTCCAGTTTAACTATGAGATAGATCGGAACCCCTGGAATATCGAGGATGCAAACAATCCTACACAAACAGTATAAAAGATTGGTGGAGAATCCGGGTATTGTTAACAAAATAAATTTTTGGTTGAGATACATGGAGTAAAAAGATAAACTATTTTCAGAAAAAGATTAATTTATATGTATTTTAGTTTAAATAAATTGTATGAAATATCAGTTTGATATATACATGTATACATGTATACTGTTAGATTGGGATGAGGGATGAGGTAAAAACTAGCTGGCAAAACATATAGTAAGTGATGCTGAATACACCTCAATTATTGTCATGACAGGCAGCCGTGAAGTGGAGCTGACGGGAGCTGTACAATGCGTAAATCAAGCATGTCTGTCACAACCTTGAATTTACCAATAATACATGTATATATTATAATCAAAATTAATTTAGATTAGGTACTTATTCAACATTGTAATATGGTATTTTATATACATAGTCATGATAATCAGGTTTCTGATATATGAAAAAAAGCCAGTGTAAAAAAAAATTAAATTAATGAAAAGATATTGGATGAAATATGATATTCCAATAATCTCATCCTCGATACTCCAGGGCTTCCGATCACTTACGATCTCTACACCCCTGGACTATCTCATAGTAAAACTGGAGGCAACTGGAAAGAACAGGTAATTTAGTCCTTTGATGTACATCAAAAGAGCCGTATAACAGTACACTGTGGTTGACTGTGTGGCTTTGATGTTAGGTGTCTCTCTCTGTAGTCTTCAAAGGAAATCTTTGCTGGTCTGTGATTGGTCAGATATTTTCTTCTGAACTGCCTTCAGTTTTACTATGAGATAGTCCAGGGGTGTAGAGATCGTATGTGATCGGAACCCCTGGAGTATCGAGGATGAATAATCTTGAAATAAATGTTTTAGTTAATTATAGAATTGGTATTTAGATTATTTTTAATTTCAATATATAAAGCTTCATTTACAAATAAATCAAAATGCACTACCAGTTAAAACACATATCCCTATTGACTAGCATTGTTGTATAACTGTACGTATTTGTGTGATGAGTACAATGTATGTATGTAGAGAGGCTGCCACCTAAGTACAGCATGCTATAAATGGGCCTCCTAGGGTTGGGATAAGGTACTATTTGTATACAGGTGTTGTTAGTCTGTGATACACTTGACTGAACATATTGAAGGGTGCCCAAAGAAGGCACCAGGCCCCTGGCCCCACTCTGACCAATGTTTGGTAATTTAGATTATCATACCCGTGTGGTTGATGAAACAGTATGAAGTCCAAGTGACCGTGGCAACTGCAGTCCTAGCCTAGGGGTCTACCTTTCGAGCAGGCAAATTTAAGTGAACAATATAATACATGTATGGATCATACATTAATATATATATTGTTATCATAGAACTCACGCGGTTTGTAAAAGAAGGTCAGAATAGGATATTGTCAAATTATCAAGGTTTCTAGAATTAAAATAATTATGACAAATTCAGAATCTAATCAACAACTATGAATCTACAGTTTAAATGGGTAGAAGTTGGATTTATTTTGATTCTGTCTGTTTGATTCGTTATCAGACATGTGACCTACAGTTTAGCGATCGGTCCTTTGAACAGTGTTGATGCTCACGAGCAGCCACATGCCCGATAATAAATTTTTGCTTTCTTAAGCCAGTGCTTACAGGTTCCTCAATCGGTTGAGTGTAATAAAGTGTAATTTCTAATGCCGATTTTTAACGTCTATAGACGATTTCTCATTTTTCCAATTCTTTGCAACGCGCCAGGTTCCATATAGCAAATGTATACGTATTATACAAACTATTTCGCGCACCTTGCCGTTTAGAAAACTATATTCCATACATAGTTAAACATTTTATGAAGAATTTAATTTGTTTATGTTTATATGTCCTTGCTTTTATTATGCCCATCAATATATTTTTTTGATCAAAATAATTTGCCGATCAAAATATCTCTTTGACGACGATTTGCTTATACTAAAAATCTTACTCCACGCAAGGTTCATCACTTTATGCGTACGAAAAAGAATTTCATCTTTAAACTACTTATCGCTAGCTAAGAAAAATAGTTTTTACTGGGAACTATCCATTGATGAGACATAACCAGTATGTGGTTTACCGTACGCAGTTAATTTGCTTTTATAAATTCTATAATTAACGTCCTTATTTATAAATTAAATTGTATGATAATATATATTGATACATTTTACTTTATATGTATCTATTCAAATAAACATTACAGTACGAATGATTTCCAGTAATTAACGGCAATTTTTATGTTGCAATAAATATTATGTTTCTGATTGCAATAACTATTTCTATCTGTCAAAGTCCATATAGACTGCAGAATCAATACATATTTTCTCATATTTCTCTGGCACATCATCTAGTCTGTCTGTGGTCTGGATGTAGTGGACATTTTACCTGGACACGATGTCCACCTGTAGTGGACACCGTGTTCACACGTAGTGCACTCCGTGTCTACCTGTAGTCTAAACCTCGTGCACTCCGTGTCTACCTGTAGTCTAAACCTCGTACACTCCGTGTCTACCTGTAGTCTAAACCTCGTGCACTCCGTGTCCACTCGTAGTTCACACCGTGTGCACAAAGTGTAACCTTTAGTCTTCTACCAACTGTACATGTATGTATACTGTTGGTTAAAAAATCTTGCCAGGTCCCTGTGGCCTTAATATACAAATGCTGTCTTCAAACTGTAAACGATTTGTATGCTTATACGTTATCCCATGGCAAGTCAGTGCGATAGGCCTAGCAAAAAATAAAACAGAAACCGTTCGAACTGCTGAAGACGTAATTTATGTTTCCCGCGGTCATATTACTCTTATTTTATCTCCATTCTAAAGAGTTCTGAATTTTCGGAGTCCATTTGGATTTATCCTCAGGTTACAAGTGTATCCAAGAATAAATACAAAGTCACGTGATTTGTCTGGAGTGATATTACACATGGCTGACGGAAGCCTTCTGACATCGCACCGAGATTGTCTGCTTCGGAGATAGATATCTGGTAAGTTTCTTGATTTATGCATTTATTATTGATAGAAACACCAAAGATAATAGAAAAAACTTGATTAAAAGGCCGGTATTAAAGTCGAGGCGTAAGCGCAACAAGTCATGACGGCAGATTCCAATGTTGGGACGCTGTTGCGCCTAAGTTTATCGATTTTTTTGTCCCGGCAGTATGCGTGTGTGGTGGTATATATAGCGTATTTTTGTGTAAGTCTGATTCACTATCACCATATACGGAAAGTTAACGGTATGTTTACAGTTTAGTGTCACCGGGTCAGTCAACCGGAACTGCAGTGCCCGGATAAAATTTACCTGTACTCTACTGAGTGTGGATGAGACTGTTCTACGTTTGTTTCCCCAACTTGGGATAATTTCCCTGGATCAATATTTGCAACTATATGCTATGGTCACAAATGACCCTCAACGTTATTATGCATGGTATTTACACTGTAATAAAATCCTCTTACATGTATGTCATACACTATTGCATTAAATGTGTTTCAATGGAATTGCAACTAGATTCTAGGCCTATAGCATCAGCGTCTGCTAAAGTTACATGACATTGGAATGGTGGTCCAAAAAATGTTGTTATCATTTCAGAAAAGTATTGCATATAGCACAGAGTTTGTTATTACTGAAGCTACACATAGAAGTCAGTTTAAAAAAAACAAGTAATATTATTTTATACAATTTGTTTAGACTGAAGGCAAGGCCTTAAAGGGCGCAGCCAGATATTTTGATATGAATCATGCAAGGCATAGGAAGAGCGAAGCTCTACATGTTTATTTTATTTTCTATTTCATGTAGAAGACATAATTTAGAAATAAAAGGACGCACTTTAAACTATATATGATGTAATAATTGTCTAGCATAAACTCAAAGAAATGAATTCAAAGATTCGGATTTCTCTGTGTCCACTCATGATCAATGCCTGGAGTGCTTTGTATGCGAATCCTATGATTTCGTGCCATTTGTTTACATTTTGTGACGTCATGATTTCTTGTGCTCATCTTCGCTTCGTGGATATTTTTACTGCTTTCAATAGCTTTTAATTTTTTAAGTGTTATTATTATTATCTAAAAAATGAAAAAAAATGTTTAATTACTCCTGTTATGCATTTGCATTAGTTAAATATATATTTACTGTTGAGAGCAGTACCGGAGCAACGCTCAACCTCCCCATATGTATGAAAAAATGGCGGCCGCAAACTGAAGCGGTCAGCGTGTAGGATTGAATTTTGAAGATTGTGTTTTTTCTTATATTTTCGTGTATGTGTTCGCACTTCCTGCGCCCTTATTATTTGCTTCTGATACATGCTTGTTCATTATATGAAAACACGTTAGAATATCACTGTACAATCACTGATACTTAACATTCTCTTCTTTATTTGACCGTTTGTTATTGCACAATCGATCATCAATAAAAAATATGACATCTCATGAAATGATAGTCCGCTATAGAAAGTAAGACGCGGTACGGTAACCCTCGCACTCGCAAGCATCATCAAAGGTTGCGCTGGCGGTTATCAAAGAAAAATCAGTCGTCGCCAAACGTCATGGTCAGTGCACAAACCCAAAAGCGCTCGCAATTAACATATTCATCCAAAACCTGAGTGACTTATCCTCCTCATCTAGTCCTTTAATTTATAAAGTTTTTTTTTGTTATCTGCCTTGTTTTGTTATCTCCCTTGTTTTGTTATAGAACTAGGGCTGTTACGAGTACCCGAGTACCCGGTTACGGGTCGGGTTGGGGATGTAACCGGGTCAAAAAATGTGTACCCGGGTACCCGTCAAAATAGGACAATTCGTCTGGATGTACGTAAACAAGTCCAGAACTTATATTAAAAGTATTACAAAATCCAACTCATTTGTTTTTGTTTTCACTCACCAAGGATGAAACCTTATCTTTTCAATACATTTTAATTCTCATGACCGTTTTTTGATGCGAGAACAATCTACTTGACGGACATGTGCACTTAAATAGGTCACACTATAGTCATATCGGATAACACAAGAGACCGTCCGAATGTAGTACTTCCTGTTGCGCATGTGCAAAAACATTTCCTCTGGGACTGGTATAGCTACAGGCCTACTGGCTAGACTGACACTTTACGGCAGCTCATTAGCAGTTATGAATGTCAAATAGAAATGAAGTAGACACTTAACGACTGAAGCTATCTTTACTGAACCCACATATGATTTCATCGAATCTCCGTCCATCAACCAATCTTTCCAAACAACAAACACAATACGAAACCCAATTTGTTACAAAAGCAGTAGATCTGTGTCGAGTACCCGGGTACGGGTCGGGTACTAAAATTCGGGTACCCGGGGACAAAATTTAGTACCCGTGACAGCCCTATATAGAACTGCCTTATTTTATTATCTCCCTTGATTAAAACAAGATGTACAGACCCCTGTGGTGCATACATGTAGAACAGCTGGCCTCTGTGATGTGGTTTGTACATTATACATACTTAAAGTGATAATTTTGGAATACATTGCTTATGAAATACCAAAAGGATGTAAAAGTACGTATGCTATTGCTGTCAATATCTGTGATGACTTGTGCATCCATTGTTTACTGACTTGTGTATCCATTATTTACTGACTTGTGTATCCATTATTTACTGACTTATATATCCATTATATTTTCACTGTATTCCATTGTTTCTGACGTCACTTATATATTCCATTCTTTCTGACTTTAAAACTTAACTGGAGTTTTATTCTTAGTGTTGTTACCTCTACGTGTATACAGATCTGAGGTATTACAGACGAGCTACACATGTTTTATGTTTTATACTTAGATAACAATGACAAGTAGGATGTTAAATTTCTGTAAAAAAAGTCCAAAACTGTAGGCTTATCTTGATGGGGTCAACATTTGCTGGGAGAGAGACTAAGTTTGGCCTGAGCTACTGTTAGTACCATGGTAGTGTGTGGGGGAGAATCTTCTCCTCGGTTTTCGGTTTTTGTATGTGATATGTATACCTCTATGGAACTATCATTACATTTGGTGACCTTACAGATTTCTATGGTGAGTCTATATATATATATATATATATACATTAAACTCAACAGCAGGGGACTCCGTTAATCATGGGTGAGGGTGGGGGTGATCAGGGAATGTGAGTTTCAGAGTTAGAGGGATTATATATTGTATATTCTGTAAATACATTAACATGTGTATAAAATCTTCACGTACATGTATGTAAATCATTATTTATATAAAGTTTTGTTTATGGAAATTCAGACTTATTTTGACCTGCTCAGCTTTGATAAAAAAAAAAAACCCATTTGCAATAGACTCTAGTGTGGTGATATATATAGCGCCTGTCATGAGAAGTGCTAAAATGTTACTACCGTTACTAGAGATTATAAACAACAGTATATAAACAGCCATTAAAACAACAAAATTTATATATCTCATGTAAACGATATAAGTTACTACTAATCCTGATAAATGAAGATCATGACATTGAACCCAAATATTTTCACATTTTTGATATTTCATAGTAAACTTTTTGTATAGGTGTATAGATCCACATACTAACAATAAATGCCACTCTCAACACCAAAACAAAACAAATACAAATGGTATGTTTCCCATTCCTCTATAGTCTTAATAGCACAATTCAGTAAGGCTAATTTTGTCACCAAAACGAAACAAATGGTATGTTTCCCATTCCTCTATAGTCTTAATAGCACAATTCAGTAAGGCTAATTCTGTCACCAAAACAAAAAAAATGGTACGTTTCCCATTCCTCTACAGTCTTAATAGCACAATTCAGTAAGGCTAATTCTGTCACCAAAACAAAACAAATGGTATGTATTCCATTCCTCTATAGTAGTCTTAATAGCACAATTCAGTAAGGCTAATTCTGTCACCAAAACAAAACAAATGGTATGTTTCCCATTCCTCTATAGTAGTCTTAATAGCACAATTCAGTAAGGCTAATTCTGTCACCAAAACAAAACAAATGGTATGTTTAATAAATTTAAACATCAAATAAACATAAAAAAAAAAATTAGAAATGATACAATTAAAATTAAAATATGATAAAATATACTTAAATATCAAATAAATTATAATAATTATAAAAAACATAAAGTCAAAATCATTAAAACTTAAACTAAAAAAATAAAATAACTAAAAAACCCAAAAATTAACAAATAAAAATAACAAAATTTCTATTAAACGTTATATATGAGTTAATCTACAGGAAATGACTTAAAAATTTTAGCTAAACTAAAGAAATAAATAAAATAAAAAAAAATCAGGAAAGATATTTAAATATAAATTAAATATTTTTAAATTTCAAATAATTAACCAATTAATAATCAGAATATCTAACTATTAATAAAAAAACTCATCCAAATCTTAAAAAAAAATAAAATAAAAAACATATTAATTATTATAAAAAATATTTAAATAAATAAAAAATCCAAATATCAATTCACAACCATTCACACTAAACCAAAACACTCAGATAATAACTAAATTACAATTTAATCTATAATTAAATAACTGGAATTAATATATTTAATGTCTATAAAACTAATATTTTAAAACTAACAAAATATGGTTTAAAATATATATTAATAAGAAAAAATTTTATTATAAAAAATTATAAACAATAAAAAAAATAACAATCGGAAGCAATAAATTAACACAAAACCATTAAGATAAAAACCAATTAAAACCTAAAACACCAAACTAATTTAAACACATAAAAGCTAATAACAATATTAAAAATTATAAAAAAATAAATTTTAATAAAAATTAATATAAATCTAGTAAATAAATCATTAAATATGATAAAAAAAAAACTAGTATTTAACAGATAAGATAACACAACAATTAAATTAAATAATCATCCCTGATCAACATTAATAAAAATAAATAAAAACAAAAAAAAAATAAAAAAAAAATAATATAATAAATAAATCTAAAAAAAACTGTGAAATTAAAAAATAAAAAAAGATCCTCCTCCGTTGCCTTGTTGTTGAAGAGATAACTTTATAAATTTCAATATGGCCAAACTTTTGCATAAGTTAAACTCTATATTCCTGTTCTTATCAAGAATGATAGCAAATTATATCAAGCAAGAAATATAAGGCAGACAGCCTAGGCCTGTGACCGACAAGAGAGGGAAAGAGCCAGAAAGATTTAAACTTAAATTATAAAAATATTATAAATTTTAATTTTTATTTATAATAAATTAAATATAAAAACAAAAATAAAAAAATAAAATAAAAATTATTTTAATATAATACTATACTAATTAATAAATAATATATAAAAATTTATAAGTGACAATAATAAAAACTATTTTAATATCTATAATAAAAAAAAAATAAAACTAATTTAAAATCCCAGCCTCACACGCAGCGATCTGAACCCTTAGCTTTAATATAGTGATAGCCAGTTCGGTGCGGTTGACGTGGCCTAGGTGGTCCCAACCCTTCTTCAGTCTTTCTATAAACAAACAATAACCCCCTTTTTACCAGTGTGGCATGTAAAGTGTTTACACCATTAATATGGACTATTAATTTAACAAACGATTAATTCCAACGACAACAGCAGACGAACATGTAAAGAGCATATATACAAAAGGTAGAGATATATACCTAGGCACAGTATTATACTGTTTTGTTAAACAACTAGAGACATGTATCAATCACTTTATAGTTATGTACAAGAATTAGCCTTACAGAATTGGTCTTTAAGCTATATAGATAAAAAGGAATTAGAACTTATCATTTGTTTTTTTTGGTGACAGAATTAGCCTTTATCTGAAATTGTGCTTTTAAGACTCTTGAAGGAATGGGAACATACCATTTGTTTTGTTTGTACAAAATTAGCCTTACTGAATGTGCTTTTTAAGACTGTAGAGGAATGGGAAAATTACCATTTGTTTTGTTTTTGGTGACAAGAATTAGCGCTTACTGAATTGTGCTTTTTAAGACTGTAGAGGAATGGGGAAACATACCATTTGTTTTGTTTTGGGACAGAATTAGCCTTACTTGAATTGTGCTTATTTAAGACCTATGAAGAGAATGGAAACATACCATTTTTTTGTTTTGGTGACAAGATATTAGCCTTTACTGAATTGTGCTTAAGACTGTTAGAGGAATTGGGAAACATACCATTTGTTTTGTTTTGGTGACAGAATTAGCCTTACTGAATTGTGCTTTTAAGACTGTAGAGGAATGGGAAACATTACCATTTGTTTTGTTTTTGGTGACAGAATTAGCCTTACTGAATTGTGCTATATAATGAAGATAGTAGAGATGGAGAAATAACATACCATTTGTTTTGTTTTGGTGACAGAATTAGAGCCTTACTGAATTGTGCTGTTTAAGACTGTATAGGAATTGGGAAACATACCATTTGTTTGTTTTTTGGTGACAGAATTAGCCTTACTGAATTGTGCTTTTAAGACTGTAGAGGAATGGGAACCATTAATTTTAAAACCATTTTGTTTGTTTTGGTGACAGAATTAGCCTTACTGAATTTGTGCTTTTAAGACTTTAGTAGGAATGGGAACATACCATTTGTTTTGTTTTTGGTGACAAAATTAGCTCCTATTGAATTGCTACTTAAGACTATAGAGGAATGGAAACATACCATTGTTTTGTTTTTGGTGACAAAATTAGCCTTACTGGAATTGTGCTTTTAAGACTATTAGAGGAATGGGGAAACATACCATTGTTTTGTTTTTGGTGGACAGAATTAGCCTTACTGAATTGTGCTATTAAGACTATAGAGGAATGGAAACATTACCATTTTGTTTTGTTTTGGTGACAGAATTAGCCTTACTGAATTGTGCATTAAGACTATAGAGGAATGGGAAACATACCATTGTTTTGTTTTGGTGACAGAATTAGCCTTACTGAATTGTGCTTTTTAAGACTGTAGAGGAATGGGAAAACATACCATTTGTTTTGTTTTGTGACAGAATTAGCCTTACTGAATGTGCTATTAAGACTATAGAGGAATGGTAAATACATACCATTTTTTTGTTTTCTGGTGACAGAATTAGCCTTTACTGAATGTGCTATTAAGACTATAGAGGAATGGGAAACATACCATTGTTTGTTTTTGTGTGACAAAATTAGCCTTACTTGATATTGTTTTAAGACTAGAGGAATGGAAACATACACATTTGTTTTGTTTTAGGTGACAGAATTTGGCCTTACTGAATTGTGCTATTAAGACTGCTAGAGGAATAGGAACATACCATTTGTTTGTTTTGGTGACAGAATTAGCCTTACTGAATTTGCTATTAAGACTATAGAGGAATAGGAAACATACCATTTGTTTTGTTTTGGTGTACAGAATTAGCCTACTGAATTGTGCTATTAAGACTGTAGAGGAATGGGAAAAACATACCATTTGTTTTGTTTTGGTGGACAGATTTAGCCTTACTGAATGTGCTATTAAGACTATAGAGGAATGGAACACATACCATTTGTTTGTTTGGTGACAGAATTAGCCTTACTGAATTGTCTATTAAGACTATAGAGGAATGGGAAACATACCATTTGTTTTGTTTTGGCGACAGAATAGCCTTACTGAATTGTGCTATTTAAGACTATAGAGGAATGGGAAAACATACCATTGTTTTGTTTTGGTGACAGAATTAGCCTTACTGAATTGTGCTTTTAAGACTTAGAGGAATGGGGAAACATACCATTTTTTGTTTTGGTGACAGAATTAGCCTTACTGAATTGTGCTATTAAGACTTAGAAGAATGGAAACATACCATTTGTTTTGTTTTGGTGACAGAATATAGCCTTACTGAATTGTGCTATTAAGACTATAGAGGAAATGGAAACATACCATTTGTTTTTGTTTTGGTGACAGAATTAGCCTTACTGTAATTGTGCTTTTAAGACTTTAGAGGAAATGGGAAACATACCATTTGTTTTGTTTTGGTGACAGAATTAGCCTTACTGAATTGTTGCTATTAAGACACTATAGAGAATGGAAACATACCATTTGTTTGTTTTTGACAGAATTAGCCTTACTGAATTGTGCTATTAGAGACTATAGAGGAATGGGAAAACATTACCATTTTGTTTTGTTTTGGGACAGAATTAGCCTTACTGATTGTGCTATTAAGACTTTAGAGGAATGGGAAACATTACCATTTTTTTGTTTTTGGTGACAGAATTAGCCTTACTGAATTGTGCTATTAAGACTATAGAGAATGGGAAAACATACCATTGTTGTTTTGGTGACGAATTAGCCTTACTGAATTGCTGCTATTAAGACTATAGAGGAATGGGAAACATACCATTTGTTTGTTTGGTTTAACAGAATTATGTCTACTTAACTGAATTGTGCTATTAAGCTATAGAGAATGGG
>SAYR01015525.1:133168-189473 GCA_004382745.1 Argopecten irradians irradians
GTTTCCCATTCCTCTACAGTCTTAATAGCACAATTCAGTAAGGCTAATTCTGTCACCAAAACAAAACAAATGGTATGTTTCCCATTCCTCTATAGTCTTAATAGCACAATTCAGTAAGGCTAATTCTGTCACCAAAACAAAACAAATGGTATGTTTCCCATTCCTCTACAGTCTTAATAGCACAATTCAGTAAGGCTAATTCTGTCACCAAAACAAAACAAATGGTATGTTTTATCCCATTCGACTGTCTTAATACAGCAAATTCAGTAGGGATAATTCTGGTCGCCAAATTGACTGAAACAATGGTAGGTTTCCCATTCTGAATAGTCTTGAAATTCAGTTTAGTAGGAAGATATTCCTGTCACCAAAACAAAAAATGGTATGTATTTCCATTCCTCTATTGGTCTTAATAGCACAATTCGTAAGGCTAATTCTGTCACCAACAGCAAACAAATGGTATAAGTGTTTTTCCCACTAGTCCTCAGAATAGTCTTAATAGCACAATTCAGTAAGGCTAAATTCTGTCCACCAAACAAACAAATGGAAATGTTATGCTTCAATTCTGTAGTACTTAATAGCACAATTCAGTAAGGTAATTCTGTCAGCTCGAAAAACAAAACAAATGGTATGTTTCCCATTCCTCTAGAGTCTTAATAGCACATTCAGTAAGGCTAATTCTGTCACCAAAACGAACAAAATGGTATGTTCCCATTCCTCTATAGTCTTAATAGCACAATTCAGTAAGGCTAATTCTGTCACGAAAAACAAAACAATGGTATGTTTCCATTCCTCTACAGTCATTAATAGCAATATTCAGTAAGGCCTAATTCTGTCACCAAAAAAAACAATGGTATGTTTCCCATTCTCTATAGTCTTAATAGCACAATTCAGTAAGGCTAATTCTGTCACAAAACAAACAAATGGTAATGTTCCCATTCCTCTACAGTCTTAATAGCAACAATTCAGTAAGGTAATTCTGTCACAAAACAAAACAAATGGTATGTTTCCCATTCCTCTATAGTCTTAATAGCACAATTCATAAGGCTAATTCTGTCACCAAACAAAACAAATGGTATGTTTCCATTCCTCTATAGTCTTAATAGCACAATTCAGTATAGGATCTATTCTGTCACCTAAAACAAAACAAATGGTATGTTTCCCATTCCTTTACGTCTTAATAGCACAATTCAGTAAGGCTAATTCTGTCACAAAACAAAAAATGGTATGTTTCCCTTCCTCTATAGTCTTAATAGCACAATCAGTAAGGCTAATTTTGTCACCAAAACAAAACAATGGGTATGTTTCCATTCTTCTATAGTGTATTAATAGCAGATTCAGTAAGGCTAATTCTGTCACCAAAACAAAACAAATGGTATGTTTCCATTCCTAACTAGTCTATAATAGGCACAATTCAGTAAAGGCTAATTCTGTCACAAAAACAAAACAAATGGTATGTTCCCATTCCTCTACAGTCTTAATAGCACATTCAGTAAGGCTAATTCTGTCCACAAAACAACAACAAATGGTATGTTTCCCATTCTCTAATGGTCTTAATAGCACAATTCAGTAGGCTAATTCTGTCACCAACAAAAACAAATGGGGTATGTATTCCATTCCTCTATAGTCTTAATACACAATTCAGTAAGGCTAATTCTGTCACCAAACAAAACAAATGGTATGTTTCCCATTCCTCTATAGTCTTAATAGCACAATTCAGTAAGGCTAATTTTGTCACAAACAAAAACAAATGGTATGTTTCCATTCCTCACAGTCTTAAGCACAATTCAGTAGGGCTAATTTTGTCACCAAAACAAACAAATGGTATGTTTCGCATTCCTCTTACAGTCTTAATAGCAATTCAGTAAGGCTAATTCTGTCACCGAAAGACAAAACAAATGGTATGTTTCCCATTCCTCTAAAGTCTTTAAAAGCACAATTCAGTAAGGCTAATTCTGTCACACAGACACAAAACAAATGGTATGTTTCCATTTCTCTACAGTCTTAAAAGACAAATTCAGTAAGGCTAATTTGTCACAAACACAACAATGGTATGTTTCCCATTCCTAACAGTCTTAAAGGCACAATTCAGTAAGGCTAATTCTGTCACAAACAAAACAAGATGGTATTGTTTTTCCCTTCCCTCTATACAGTCTAAAAGCACAATTCAGTAAGGCTAATTCTGTCACCAATAACAAAAAAATGGTATGTTTCCCATTCCTCTTAGTCTTAATAGCAATTCAGTAAGGCTAATTTTCTGTCAACCAAAACAAAACAATATGTTTGTTTCCTCATTCTACTATAGTCTTAATAGCCACATTCAGTAAGGCTAATTCCTGTCACAAAGAAACCAAACAAATGGTATGTTTCCCATTCCTACAGTCTTAAAAAGCACAATTCAGTAAGGCTAATTTTGTAACAAAAACAAAAACAAATGGTATGTTTCCCATTCCTACTACGTCTTAATAGCAAATTCAGTAAGGCTAATTCTGGTCACCAAAACAAACAAATGGTATGTTTCCCATTCCTCTATAGTCTTAAAAGCACAATTAAGTAAGGCTAATTACTGTCACAAAAAAAAAAATGCAGGAGATAATCTCTATAGCCTTTTATCTTATAATAGCTAGGGCAGATTCTGATAAGGCCTAATTTTGTACCAAAACGAACAAATGGTATTGTTACCCTGTCTCTAGTGTTTAGAAAAGAGTACAAATTGGTGCCTAGGTAAGGTAATTCTACCAAACATTGTATACGAGTTCCACTTCCTTACAGGTCCTTAGAGCTTCAGTCAGGCTGAATTCGTCAAAAAATGGATCCCAAATTATTCCCCGCCGCTAGTTGTTCAATTTTAAACCCCCTTCCAAAAGTCATAAAAAGCTAATGTGCTGTCACCATACAACATGGTAGTAGGGGTTTATTATAGTTTGCTTAATAGAAAATAGAAAGCTAAAGGGTTACGTCAGTACCGAAACAAAAATGGTAGTTATTCTGACTAAGCTGAAAGCGGTCAGTCGGTGAGGCTAATTGTTACAAAAAAAACAAGGTATTCCCACCTGTTAGAGCAAAAGGGTATTTGTCACCACTACAATGAATGCGATTCCTCTATAGTATTTTAAAGCAAATTCGAAGGACTAGGGATCAAAATCAGAAGTGGACGGGGAGGTGTTATCTATCTGGAGTATAGCGGCATCGCAAGGGATTCGTGAGCTAGGTAAGTTGAAAACTATAAGCAGGTAGTCTTTAAAGATTATAATCTGAGTCGCTTCACGACAGGTCTAAATAATCTGGCTAGGTATCATTGGATTAGGGAGCTAAGTATGGTCTCTACGACACTTTAGAGCAGAAGTGGCTCTATTAGCGAGGCTAGTTCTAAAGCTAGATCTGGCTCAGCAGTTCGGGGTGAGGAAAGGATGATTAGTTTTTGGTAGCCATTATTGGATAATGTTATATTAGATCAATACACGCGTGAGGGTCGCTAATAACTATACCTATGGAGTGGAGGGCTCTCAGCGTAAGGAATAAAGCCATATTTTTAGAGGTAGCTAAAGACTCGAAGACTATATGGGAGGGACATAAGGAGGATAATGGGGTACAACGATCGGATATCTTTATAATTGTATTAGTCTAATTGCTATGTATCTGTGAGGCTATGGGAATTGAATATATATATAATATTTATGATACTAGGGGTCAGATCCATGGGGTCGAGGCTAGGGAGTGGAGAGTCATTAGCAGGGTCCAAGATGACGGGGTGAGTCGGGAGTGAAAACAGGGTTCAATCCTTTAAAAGGGGCAGGGTGAGTGTCTATATGCTAGGGGTCAGATCCTGCGGGCGAGGGCTTAGGGGAGTGAGTGTCCTACCTGAGAAGTATTAGGGATGGTAATGGGGAGTGAGCTGGGAGTGTAGTGTATATATAGGCTAAGGGTTCAGATCCCTGGGGTGAGGCTTTGGGAATGAGGCTCTATATAGGTAGGGTCAGATCTCTGGGGTGAGACTGAGAAGGGAGTGAGGGGTATAATAGTATAGCTAGGGGTCAGATCTCTGGTGTGAGACTGAGAGGGAGTGAGGGTTATATATAGATAGGAAGATGAGATCTCATAGGGTGACGATCTGAGGAAGGGAGTGAGGGTATATATAGCTAGGGGTCAGATCTCTGGGGTGAAGACTAGGAAGGGAGTGAGGGGTATATAGTAGGTACGGGGTCAGATCTCTGGGGTGAGACATGAGGAAAGGGGTGAGGGTATATATAGCTAGGGGTCAGATCTCTGGGGTGAGACTGAGAAGGGAGTGAGGGTATATATAAGGGCTGCAGATCTCGTGGGGTGAGACTGAGAAGGGAGTGAGCGGTATATATACGTAGGGGTCAGAATCTCTGGGGTGAGACTGAGAAGGGAGTGAGGGTATATATAGCTAGGGGTCAGATCTCTAGGGTGAGACTGGGAGAGGGAGTGAGGGGTATATATAGCTAGGGGTCAGATCTCTGGGGTGAGACTGAGAAGGGAGTTGAGGGTACTATATAGCTGGGGTCAGATCTCTGGGTGAGATGAGAAGGGAGTGAGGGTATATATAAGGCTAGGGGTCAGATCTCTTGGGTGGAGACTGTAGAAGGGAGTGAGGGTATATATAGCTAGGGGTCAGATCTCTGGGGTGAGACTGAGAAGGGAGTGAGGGTATATATAGCTAGGGGTCAGATCTCTAGGGTGAGACTGAGAAGGGAGTGAGGGTATATATAACTAGGGTCAGATCTCTGGGGTGAGACTGAGAAGGGAGTGAGGGTATATATAGCTAGGGGTCAGATCTCTAGGGTGAGACTGAGAAGGGAGTGAGGGTATATATAACTAGGGGTCAGATCTCTGGGGTGAGACTGAGAAGGGAGTGAGGGTATATATAGCTAGGGGTCAGATCTCTGGAGGTGAGACTGGAGAACGGGAGTGAGGGTATATATAGCTAGGGGGTCAGATCTCTGGGGTGAGACTGGAGAAGGGAGTGAGGGTATATATAATGGTTCAGATCTCTGGGGTGAGACTGAGAAGGGAGTGAGGGTATATATATAGCTAGGGGTCAGATCTCTGGGTGAGACTGAGAAGGAGTGAGGGTATATATAGCTAGGGGATGCAGATCTCTGGGGTTGAGACTGAGAAGGGAGTGAGGGTAATATAAGCTAGGGGCAGATCTCTAGGGTGAGACTGAGAAAGGGAGTGAGGTATATATATACTAGGGGTCAGATCTCTGGGGTGAGACTGAGAAGGGAGTGAGGGTATATATAGCTAGGGGTCAGATCTCTAGGGGTGAGACCGGAGAAGGGGAAGTGAGGGTAATACGTAGCTAGATGAGGGTCAGATTCAGTGGGGTGAGATGGAGAGGGAGTGGACGGTATATGGATTACTCGGGGTCAGATTGTGATTAGGGTGAGATGAAGAAGGGGTGAGGGTATAATAGATAGGGGTGGAGAATCTCTAGGGGTGTAGACTTGAGAAGGGAGTGAGGGTATATATAGCTAGGGTCAAGATCTCTGGGTGAGTATGAGAAGGGAGTGAGGGTATATATCTAGGGCCAGATCTCTGGGGTGAGACTGAGAAGGGAGTGAGGGTATATATAGCTAGGGGTTCAGATCTCTGGGGGTGAGAACTGAGAAGGGAGTGAGGGAATAGTAATAGCTAGGGGTCAGATCTCTGGGAGTGAGACTGAGAAGGTAAGTGAGGGTATATATAGCTAGGGTCAGATCTTGGGGTGAGACTGAGAAGGGAGTGAGGGTAATATATAGACTAGGGTCAGTCTCTAGGGTGAGACTGAGAAGGGAGTGAGGGTATATTATACGTAGGGCTAGGGTGTACGAGGTGAGACTGAGGAGAGGGAGTGAGGGTTGTATCTAGACTGAAGAGGGAGTGCTAGGGTATGTAACTGAAAGGGCGTGTTAGGTGGGAATGACTCTGGTGAGACTGAGAAAGGGAGTGAGGGTATATATAGCTAGGGGTCAGATCTCTGGGGTGAGACTGAGAAGGGAGTGGGGTATATTATAGCTAGGGGTCAGATCTCTGGGGGTGGAGACTGAGAAGGGAGGTGAGGGTCTATCATAGCTAGGGGTCAGATCTCTGGGTGAGACTGAGAAGGGAGTGAGGGTCTATATAGCTACGGTGGATGACATCTACTGAGGTGAGACTGGGAGAAGGGAGTGAGGGTATATATACTAGGGGTCAGATCTCTAGGGGTGAGACTGAGAAGGGGAGTGAGGGTTATATGACTAGGGGTAGATCTTCTGGGGTGAGACTGAGAAGGGAGTGGGAGGTATATATAGCTAGGGGTCCAGATCTCTGGGGGTGAGACTGAGAAGGGAGTGAGGGTATATATAGCTAGGGGTCAGATCTCTGGGGTGAGACTGAGAAGGGAGTGAGGGTATATATTAGCTAGTGGGGTCAGATTCTAGGGTGAGACTGAGAAAGGGATGTGAGGTTATGATAGCTAGGGGTCAGATCTCTGGGTGAGACTGAGAAGGGAGTGAGGGATATATATAGCTAGGGGTCAGATCTCTGGGTGAGACTGAGAAGGGAGTGGAGGGTATATATAACTAGGGTCAGATCTCTGGGGTGAGACTGGAGAAGGGAGTGGGGTAATATAGCTAGGGGTCAGATCTCTGGGGTGAGACTGAGAGGGAGTGAGGGTATTATATTAGCTAGGGTCGATGATCTCTGGGGTGAGACTGAGAAGGGAGTGAGGGTAATATTAGCTAGGGGTCAGATCTCTGGGGTGAGATGAGAAGGGAGTGAGGGATATAATAGATAGGGGTCGAGATCTCTGCGTGAGATAACTTGAAGAAAGGGGGAAGTGGAGGGGTATATATAGCTAGGGGTCAGATCTCTAGGGTGAGACTGAGAAGGGAGTGAGGGTATATATAGCTAGGGGTCAAGATCATCTGGGGTGAGAACTGAGAAGGGAGTGAGGGTATATATAGCTAGGGGTCAGATCTCTGGGTGAGACTGAGAGGGAGTGAGGGTATATATAGTAGTGGGTCAGATCTCTGGGTGAGACTGAGAAGGGAGTGAGGGGTATATTATAGCTAGGGGTCAGAATCTCTGGGTGAGACTGAGAAGGGAGATGAGGGTATATATAGCTAGGGGTCAGATCTCTAGGGTGAGACTGAGAAGGGGAGTGAGGTATATATAGCTAGGGATGAGATCTCTGGGGTGAGACTGAGAAGGGAGTGAGGGTATTTATAGCTAGGGGTGAGATCTCTGGGTGGAGTACTAGAGAAGGGGTGAGGGTATATATAGACTAGGGGTCAGATCTTGGGTGAGACTGAGAAAGTGAGGGTATATATAGCTAGGGGTCAGATCTCTAGGTGAAGACTGAGAAGGGAGTGAGGGGTATATATAGCTAGGGGGTCAGATCTCTGGGGTGAGAACTGAGAAGGGAGTGAGGGTATATATAGCTAGGGGTCAGATCTCTAGGTGGAGACTGAGAAGGGAGTGAGGGTATATAAGTAACTAGGGGTGATCTCTGGGTGAGACTGAGAAGGGAGTGAGGGTATATATAAGGCAGTCTGAGGGTGAGATCTTGTAGAGGTGTGAGGAGTTTTTGTTGGGGTCAGTATCTCTGAGGGTGAAGTCTGAGAAGGAGTGAGGGTATATACTAGCTAGGGGTCAGATTCTGGGGTGAGACTGAGAAGGGAGTGAGGGTATATATAGCTAGGTGGTCAGATCTCTTGGGTGAGACTGAGAAGGGAGTAGGGTATATATAAGCTAGGGGTAGATCTCTGGGTGAGACTGAGAAGGGAGTGAGGGTATGTATAGGTAGGGTCAGATCTCTGGGTGTAGAACTGAGAAGGAGTGAGGGTATTATATAATAGGGGTCAATCTCTAGGGTTGAGACTGAGAGGGAGTGAGGGTATATATAGCTAGGGGTCAGATCTCTGGGGTGAGACTGAGAAGGGAGTGAGGGTTATATATAGCTAGGGTCAGATCTCTGGGGTGAGACTGAGAAGGGAGTGAGGGTATATATAGCTAGGGGTCAGATCTCTGGGTGAAGACTGAGAAGGGAGTGAGGGTATATATAACTGGGGGTCGATCGCTGGGGTGAGACTGAGAGGGAAGGTGAGGTATATTATAGCTAGGGGTCAGATCTCTGGGGTGAGACTGAGAAGGGAGTGAGGGTATATATAGCTAGGGGTCAGATTATCTGGGGTGAGACTGAGAAGGGAGTGAGAGGTATATAATAGCTAGGGGTCAGATCTCTAGGGTGAGACTGGAGAAGGGAGTGAGGGATATATTATAGGGGTAGGGTGATAGATCTCTAGGAGGATGACGAGCTTGGATGAGACGGAGGCGGTGGGGTAATATAAGCTAGGGGTCTAGATTTCTGGGGTGAGAACTGAAGTGGAGAGTGAGGGTATATATAAGCTAGGGTCAGTTTCTGGGGTGAGACTGAGTAGGGAGTGAGGGTATATATAGCTAGGGGTCAGATCTCTGGATGAGATGAGAAGGGAGTGAGGGTATATATAAGCTAGGGGTGTCAGATCTCTGGGGGTGATGACTTGAGAGGGAGTGATAGGTAATGATGAGGCTAGGTCAGAGTGTTTGCTCTGGTGTGAAGACTGGGAGAGAGGAGTTGAGGATAGAAAAGCCGCTGGGATAAGAATAAAGTCTAGATGGTCGCATCGGGCTGCGACTGAGAAGGGAAGTGAGGGATAATATATAGGCGGGAGACTCTCTGGGGTGGAGACTGAGAAGGGAGTGAGGGTATATATACTAGGGGTCTCTTAGGGCTGATGAAAGGGTAGTATATGCTATCAGTAAAAGGGTGAAGTGAGTAGTGGGAGCTGAGGGTATAAACTAGTTACGCCTGGTGAACTGAGAAGAGTTGGGTTAGAGTCAGACTTGTGAATGGAAGGTGTGATTCTAGGGTGATCTTGGTGAGACTGAGAAGAGTATAGAGAGGTATATATAAGCTCGGAGTTCAGGATCTTGGGTGAGACTGGACAGGGTGAAGGGATTAGATAGATTTTGATTTAGGGGGTCATTAATCTTGGGGTGAGACAAGAGAGGGAGTGAGGGTATATATAGTGGGAAGTCTGAGCTGGAGGATGAGGGTATACTTATAGCGAGGGTTAATTGAGTGCTGAGAAGGGAAGTGAGGGTTATATAAGTAGGGGTCAGATTCTGGGGTGAAGACTGAGAAGGGAGTGAGGGTGATATAGCATGAGGGGTCAGACATCTGGGGTGAGACTGAGAAGGGGTGAGGGTATATATTAGCTAAGGGGTCTCTTGGGGTGAGACTGAGAAGGAGTGAGGTAATATAAGCTGGGATGGATCTCGTAGGGTGAGATCTGAGAAGGGAGTGAGTGTAAATCAATATACTAGGGAATGAGATTCTCTGGGTGAGACTGAGAATGGGAGTGAGGGTAATATATAGCTAGGGGGTGAGATCGTTAGGGTGGACTGAGAAGGGGAAGTGAGGGTATAATAGATATAGGGCTAGGGAGTCAGATGCTCTGGGGTGAGACTGAGAAGGGAGTGAGGGTATATATAGCTAGGGGTCAGATCTCTGGGGTGAGACTGAGAAGGGAGTGAGGGTATATATAACTAGGGGTCAGATCCCTGGGGTGAGACTGAGAAGGGAGTGAGGGTATATATAGCTAGGGGTCAGATCTCTGGGGTGAGACTGAGAAGGGAGTGAGGGTATATATAGCTAGGGGTCAGATCTCTGGGGTGAGACTGAGAAGGGAGTGAGGATCTATATAGCTAGAAGTCAGATCCCTGGGGTGAGGCTTAGAGAGTGACTGTATGGAGTATCAGAACTATACTAAAACATTAGTGTAAAGTGATTTATCCTTGTTACATGGTTTCCTATCGGTGACGAGTCATAAATCTTACATAATATATCAGCTGTTTACTGTGTGGTACTATATACATGGTGTGTGGAGTGTGTCACTGATATAAGCTTTATAGGGTACTGGTCTGATTCCCTCATTACTGGTCAATATATAACTGTCGCTGTCCAGTATGATCGTCACCTGTCCAGTATGACCATCATCTATCCAATATGTCTGACCACTGTCAATAGTTGACCTGTCCATACTGACCACCTGTCAATAATTGAGATCTGTCCATACTGACCACCTGTCAATAATTGAGATCTGTCTATACTGACCACCTGTCAATAATTGACCTCTGTCTATACTGACCACCTGTCAATAATTGACCTCTGTCTATACTGACCACCTGTCAATAATTGAGATCTGTCCATACTGACCGCCTGTCAATAGTTGAGATCTGTCCATACTAACCACCTGTCAATAATTGAGATCTGTCTATACTGACCACCTGTCAATAATTGACCTCTGTCTATACTGACCACCTGTCAATAATTGACCTCTGTCTATACTGACCACCTGTCAATAATTGAGATCTGTCCATACTGACCGCCTGTCAATAGTTGAGATCTGTCCATACTGACCACCTGTCAATAATTGACCTCTGTCTATACTGACCACCTGTCAATAATTGAGATCTGTCCATACTGACCACCTGTCAATAATTGACCTCTGTCCATACTCACCACCTGTCAATAATTGACCTCTGTCTATTCTGACCACCTGTCAATAATTGAGATGAGATCTGTCTATACTGACCACCTGTCAATAATTGACCTCTGTCTATACTGACAACCTGTCAATAATTGACCTCTGTCTATACTGACCACCTGTTAATATTTGACCTCTGTCCATACTGACCACCTGTCAATAGTTGAGATCTGTCCATACTGACCATCTGTTAGTAATTGAGATCTGTCCATACTGACCACCTGTCAATAATTGACCTCTGTCCATACTGACCACCTGTCAATAATTGACCTTTGTCTATTCTGACCACCTGTCAATAATTGAGATCATTCTATACTGACCACCTGTCAATAATTGACCTCTGTCTATACTGACCACCTGTCAATAATTGAGATCTGTCCATACTGACCACCTGTCAACAATTGACCTCTGTCCATACTGACCACCTGTCAATAATTGACCTCTGTCTATTCTGACCACCTGTCAATAATTGAGATCTGTCTATACTGACCACCTGTCAATAATTGAGATCTGTCCATACTGTCCGCCTGTCAATAATTGAGATCTGTCTATACTGACCACTTGTCAATAATTGACCTCTGTCTATTCTGACCACCTGTCAATAATTGATCTGCGTCTATACTGACCACTTGGTTATTATAGTTCCGTTGGGCCAATTGATGGATTTTGATCAAACTTCACACAATGTTGCCATATGAGAAAATACAGCTTTGGATAGAATTTTGGGTTAAAAGATCAACTACAAAGGTCACTGTTACTAAAAATAGATTGTTTCACAAATTTTAGTTTTCGGATGGTAACTTAATCAATGGAATTTCTTCAAACTTCATACAATAAGCAATAATAACTTGCCATAGATTAGAAAATTCATTGATGGCAGGGGAAGTGTGTTGCTTGCGACACTTACTGTAAGCTTGTTTATTATAAGTTGCATTTTAATCATAATTACATCTTTTATATTTTACAGATCATTCCATCCAGGATTTGTATAGTCACAGACTACACAGACAAATGTTACATACTATAGCCGGTAAGTCTAGTACCGTATGTCACTGTACAGACATCGCGAAAGTTGAAAAAAATGGCCGGACATTCGGACCGGCAAGGACTGAGAGTAAGCCGGACTGAACAAGATTTTGCCAGATCGAACATTAATGTAAATTTTTGAAGTAAACATAAATTCCTTCTATTAGTATCCAGGCAGCTGTTTTCATGATTATCTTACGCAGTTTATATTTTTGCCAGATTCGGCACCTGCGTAATACTTCAGACGCCATTTCTACTGACTTCTGGTACTCAATAATTGCCTGACGGTCGGTCCGGACAAGATTTTAAGATAGGCGGTCCAAGTCAAATTTTGCCGGACATGTCTGTCGGACAGGCAATTTTCGCGATGTCTGCTGTATTTAATCCCACTGCAAAACCTTTGAATGTTATCAGGAAATTGTACAATTACACTACAGCCTCCAATATAAACATTTACACACAAAGTTACACATAAGCCTAGGTGTTAATGTGGTGTTATCAATCAAGTGACCAAACAACCCCATCTCATATGGTCAGTATGCTGATTTAAACCTCATGGAAATGGGCAGTATGTTGATTTAACCTAATGGAAATGGTCAGTATGTTGAATTAAACCTCATGGAAATGGGCAGTATGTTAAATTAAACCTCATGGAAATGGTCAGTATGTTGCATTAAACCTCATGGAAATGGTCAGTATGTTGATTTAAACCTCATGGAAATGGTCAGTATGTTGAATTAAACCTCATGGAAATGGTCAAGATGTTGATTTAAACCTCATAGAAATGGTCAGTATGTTGAATTAAACCTCATGGAAATGGTCAGTATGTTGAATTAAGCCTCATGGCAATGGTCAGTATGTTGATTTAAACCTCATGGAAATGGTCAGTATGTTGAATTAAACCTCATGGAAATGGTCAGTATGCTGATTTAAATCTCATGGAAATGGTCAGTATGCTGATTTAAATCTCATGGAAATGGTCAATATGTTGAATTAAACCTCATGGAAATGGTCAAGATGTTGATTTAAACCTCATGGAAATGGTCAGTATGTTGATTTAACCTCATGGAAATGGTCAGTATGCTGATTTAAACCTCATGGAAATGGTCAATATGTTGAATTAAACCTCATGGAAATGGTCAGTATGTTGATTTAAACCTCATGGAAATTGTCAGTATGTTGAATTAAACCTCATGGAAATGGTCAAGATGTTGATTTAACCTCATGGAAATGGTCAGTATGTTGATTTAACCTCATGGAAATGGTCAGTATGTTGAATTAAACCTCATGGAAATGGTCAATATGTTGAATTAAACCTTATGGAAATGGTCAAGATGTTGAATTAAACCTCATGGAAATGGTCTGTATGTTGAATTAAACCTCATGGAAATGGTCAGTATGTTGAATTAAACCTCATGGAAATGGTCAGTATGTTGAATTAAACCTTATGGAAATGGTCAAGATGTTGATTTAAACCTCATGGAAATGGTCAGTATGTTGAATTAAACCTCATGGAAATGGTCAAGATGTTGAATTAAACCTCATGGAAATGGTCAGTATGTTGAATTAAACCTCATGGAAATGGTCAGTATGTTGAATTAAACCTCATGGAAATGGTCAGTATGCTGAATTAAACCTCATGGAAATGGTCAGTATGTTGAATTAAACCTCATGGAAATGGTCAAGATGTTGAATTAAACCTCATGGAAATGGTCAGTATGTTGAATTAAACCTCATGGAAATGGTCAAGATGTTGAAATAAACCTCATGGAAATGGTCAAGATGTTGATTTAAACCTCATGGAAATGGTCAAGATATTGAATTAAACCTCATGGAAATGGTCAGTATGTTGAATTAAACCTCATGGAAATGGTCAGTATGTTGAAATAAACCTCATGGAAATGGTCAGTATGTTGAATTAAACCTCATGGAAATGGTCAGTATGCTGATTTAAACCTCATGGAAATGGTCTGTATGTTGATTTAAACCTCATGGAAATGGTCAGTATGTTGAATTAAACCTCATTGAAATGGTCAAGATGTTGATTTAAACCTCATGGAAATGGTCAAGATGTTGAATTAAACCTCATGGAAATGGTCAGTATGTTGATTTAAACCTCATGGAAATGGTCAGTATGTTGAATTAAACCTCATGGAAATGGTCAGTATGTTGATTTAAACCTCATGGAAATGGTCAGTATGTTGAATTAAACCTCATGGAAATGGGCAGTATGTTGATTTAACCTCATGGAAATGGTCAGTATGTTGATTTAACCTCATGGAAATGGTCAGTATGCTGATTTAAACCTCATGGAAATGGGCAGTATGCTGATTTAAACCTCATGGAAATGGTCAGTATGTTGAATTAAACCTCATGGAAATGGTCAGTATGCTGATTTAACCTTATGGAAATGGTCAGTATGCTGCTTTAAACCTCATGGAAATGGTCAGTATGTTGAATTAAACCTCATGGAAATGGTCAGTATGTTGATTTAAACCTCATGGAAATGGTCAGTATGCTGATTAAAACCTCATGGAAATGGTCAGTATGCTGATTAAAACCTCATGGAAATGGTCAGTATGCTGATTTAACCTCATGGAAATGGTTTGTATGTTGATTTAACCTCATGGAAATGGTCAGTATGTTGAATTAAACCTCATGGAAATGGTCAGTATGCTGATTTAAATCCATGGAAATGGTCAGTATGTTGAATTAAACCTCATGGAAATGGTCAGTATGCTGATTTAACCTCATGGAAATGGTCAGTATGTTGATTTAACCTCATGGAAATGGTCAGTATGCTGATTTAAACCTCATGGAAATGGTCAGTATGTTGAATTAAACCTCATGGAAATGGTCAGTATATTGAATTAAACCTCATGGAAATGGTCAGTATGTTGAATTAAACCTCATGGAAATGGTCAGTATGCTGATTTAACCTCATGGAAATGGTCAGTATGTTGAATTTAACCTCATGGAAATGGTCAGTATGTTGAATTAAACCTCATGGAAATGGTCAGTATGTTGAATTAAACCTCATGGAAATGGTCAAGATGTTAATTTAAACCTCATGGAAATGGTCTGTATGTTGAATTAAACCTCATGGAAATGGTCAGTATGTTGAATTAAACCTCATGGAAATGGTCAGTATGTTGAATTAAACCTCATGGAAATGGTCAGTATGCTGATTTAAACCTCATGGAAATGGTCAGTGTGTTGAATTAAACCTCATGGAAATGGTCAGTATGTTGAATTAAACCTCATGGAAATGGTCAGTATGCTGATTTAACCTCATGGAAATGGTCAGTATGTTGAATTAAACCTCATGGAAATAGTCAAGATGTTGATTTAAACCTCATGGAAATGGTCAGTATGTTGAATTAAACCTCATGGAAATGGTCAGTATGCTGATTTAAACCTCATTGAAATGGTCATTATGTTGATTTAAACCTTTATTCTTTTTCAGATGTCATGTGACCTGTTTTTGAATCGGTGTATAGGAGGAAGGTCATGAACAGGAAGTAATAACTGGACCAATCAAAATGCCTGTAAGTTAATGAACTTTTAAGTACATACTAGTAATTAATGAATAAGGTGGCAGGATCAGTCTAAGACTTAAGTTTAAACAAAATTAGCCAATTAAATATGACATAACTATTTATAACATCATCTTTGATTGGTTAATTCTCAGCTTAGGATTGTGTGGGTCTGAAGACTGTTTCTTGTTTTTGTGTGACATGTCCCTGTGTGTTTGATGTGACATACCCCTGTGTGTTTGATTTGACATGCCCCTGTGTGTTTGATGTAACATATCCTTGTGTGTTTGATGTGACATGCCCCTTGTGTGTTTGATGTGACATGCCCCTGTGTGTTTGATGTGACATGCCCCTGTGTGTTTGATGTGACATGTCCCTGTGTGTTTGATGTGACATACCCCTTGTGTGTTTGATGTGACATACCCCTGTGTGTTTGATGTGACATATCCCTGTGTGTTTGATGTGACATGCCCCTGTGTGTTTGATATGACATGCCCCTGTGTGTTTGATGTGACATGCCCCTGTGTTTTATGTGACATGTCCCTGTGTTTGATGTGACATACCCCTGTGTGTTTGATGTGACATGTCCCTGTGTTTGATATGGCATACCCTTGTGTTTGATGTGACATGGCCCTGTGTTTGATGTGACATACCCCTGTGTGTTTGATGTGACATACCCCTGTGTGTTTGATGTGACCTACCCCTGTGTTTAATGTGACATGTCCCTGTGTTTGATGTGACATACCCCTGTGTTTGATGTGACATGTCCCTGTGTTTGATGTGACATGTCCCTGTGTTTGATGTGACATGCCCCTGTGGCCATGGTATTATGGTCAGTGTTGTTTGTGATATTAAAGTTATGTAGAGATGATAATGTATGAGTAATATAGACCATATATCAGTATGTCAGTCGGAGGCCTGCTGTGTAGTGTGAGGGGTCAGATCAGCAGATTCCGAGCAACCAGTTCAACTATTGGTTAAAGCCATTATGTCATTAATAAATCCTGACAGACCTGCAGTTTTTGATACAGGCCTGTGAGGGCTTGTCTGAAAACTATATAAAATCACCAGGTCTGTCTTTAATTCATAAACTAACAACTTGGTCCAACCAGTCAAACTGTATTCGAAATTGAAAATGGCTTTAGATATAACTCCTGAACACCTTGTAAAAAACTGATGTCAGGTATCTTACTACAGAATACCTTGTAATTGCATTAATATAAGTACCTCATTATCCTAGTCTAGACTTTTTAGGGGGAGAGCTAATTATAGTTAGTTGTTACAATTTACTCTGTCTATTACTTTAATCTTGGTTTCCTCCACCATACGTCCTGGTGCGACCTGTATTGACCCTGGCTTTTGATTGGACGTTAAAACAAACCAAACAGTACCATAAACTTGTCTTTGTCAGTTCTGTTAACATTTAGTTTGGTATTTCAATCAATGTGAATATATACTTTGATTTTAACACAACTGAACAAGGTTGATTTGAATCACATACATGTATATCTAATTCTGTTACGAACATTTTGTGATATTCCCCTCTATAGTGACTGTTACACACATTTTGTGATATTCCCCTCTATAGTGACTGTTACTAACATTTTGTGTAATGATATAATCACTGGTTATCGACTCTCGACTGTTAATCATTTTCTCTGAGGTGACTAACTCCTAAAAACAACCAACTCTGTCACCAGGTACTGCGATTGATTTTTGTGATGTAGTCAGGTTTTCAGTGGACAGGCAATGATTCATTGTAATAGACACTATAAGTTTCCTATCAGTCACTCGATCGCGATTGATTAATATATCTGACTATTAAAAATCATTCTCTAAATGAAATTTTATAAAAGAACAAAATGTTGGAGTTACATCATGAGATACTGTTAAATGTATAAATTCAGCAAGGACATGATGTGTCATACTATTGATCCTGGTGTGTAGATACATAAGTAATACAGGCATACTGTTAATGGCACTGGCTATTTTCTTATTTTCTGTTTGTAATTAAAGTAACCATAGATCCTTCAAAAACATAATCCTTGTCTCTACTGATAAGAAAAAAGAATTCCCCTCCTCCAAAATTGGAAAAAGAATTTCTCCATTTTCCATCTTTATCTCCATTTTATGAAAAGGATTTCTCCCCCAACCAACCAACCCCCCCTCACCCAGATAAGAAAAATGATAAATTATCCCTTTTTCACTGATTTGTCGCTGGTTTGGTTTCAGCTGTGAGAGATTTCTCTGTCAACCCCTGTAGGTTATGACAGATTAGGCACGCTAATTTTTTGAACCTGGAAGTTCTGGTAAGAAAAATTACACGACGTCAACCATAGAGTATGATGTCAATGACGGTATCAATGTTGATGTGCAGTCGACAGAACCATAGAGTATGATGTCAATGACGGTATCAATGTTGATGTGCAGTCGACAGAACCATGTTCTTGTTGTGGTTATTATGTCAGCTTTTTCTTTTGTAAATGGGAGAAAAGGAAAAGAATCATTCCCTTCCTATGAGGGTGTGACAACAAAATAACAACCTTGATTTCTTCACACAACCCACTCCTCACCAAATTAGAAAAATGATTTCTCCCCAACCCACCCACCCCTCTTCCTCCTCACCAAATTAGAAAAATGATTTCTCCCCAACCCACCCACCCCTCTTCCTCCTCACCAAATTAGAAAAATGATTTCTCCCCAACCCACCCACCCCTCTTCCTCTTCACCAAATTAGGAAAATGATTCCCCCCACCCCTTCACCAAATTAGGAATTGATTTCTCTCCCCCCCCCCTCCCCCACCCCCAACTCTTCACCAAATTAGGAAAATGATTTCCTTGTTTTGCCAGAGTTTTCAGGTAAGTGATCCTCATGCCATAACTACCTACATACTGATATAGTGAAACTGGTACTGGATGTGTAGATATATCAGAACTTGATATAGACAGATCTAGAATAGATCTACTGGTAAATGGCCAGCTGTTTAGGCCGCAAAGTGTAAATAAATACAATTACCAATGAACCGTGTCGACAGCTGGTGTAACGATTACTGATGAACCATGTTGACAGCTGGTGAAACTAATACACCTGTGCTAGTCACACCCCTCACAGACACAGATGGGATATTTTCTATGTAAAGGCAAAGAAGGGGAATGGGAGAGTTCAATTTAATTTATAGGGGAGCAGGGTCAGTTGTGAGAGGATTAGATTAGTGATGGGCTTGTTTCACAGATGAGTGGAGGAGAGATACATTTTACAAACTGTTAGGTTTTAATGGGGAGAGATAAAGTGTTTATAATTGTGTGACACTTATATATAATCAACAATGGTGAGATTAGGAAGAGTGAGTGGATATAGGGAGGACATATATACGTAGAGGAGGGGAGAGATAAATTGTTTATAATTGTGTGACACTTAACAATGATGAGGAGTGTATATGTGTAATACAAAGGGAGGGTAGGTAGAGTCGGGGAGAGAGAATTATTTGTTTGAGGAAGGGAAGGAGAAAACAACAAAATTACAATAACTTGTGTCTGAATCCATTGTACATATATGAAATATCAAACAATATATGCTGAGAATAAGAGTGTACATATCTGTAACTGATATAACGTTAACACATTCCTGTCCAGTTGAGTTGTATATAAAATACACTTGTGTACCTTATCACAGTTTCAAGGGTCTGCTGAGAGATACTGATAATATCACACATTCCAGGTATCATTGAATTTAATACATGTGTGTAGGATGTGTCTTTTACCAAACCTTATTTGTTTTACATCAGACTAATGATAACGAAATATTACAGAGTTATCTCCCGTTGACAGTGGAGGGAATTATTTTTTCAGATTTGATGGAGGGAAAAATCGTTTTAGTGATTTGATGGAAGAGGGAAAACCCATTTCCTCATTTGGGGAAGAGGGAAAAACCCTTTTCCTCATTTGAGGGAAGAGGGAAAAATCCTTTTACTCATTTGAGAGAAGAGGGGAAAAAAAACCTTTCCTCATATGAGAGTAGAGGGAAAAACCATTTTTTTTCATTTGAGGGAAGAGGGAAAAAAACCTTTACCTTATTTCAGAGAAGAGGGAAAAAAACCTTTTCCTCATTTGAGAGAAGAGAGAAAAATCTTTTCCTTATTTGAGAGAAGAGGGAAAACCCCTTTTTCTCATTTGAGGGAAGAGGGAAAAAAATTCTTTTACTCATTTGAGGGAAGAGGGAAAAAACCCTTTTTCTTATTTGAGAGAAGAGGGAAAAACCCTTTTTCTCATTTGAGAGAAGAGGGAAAAACCCTTTTCCTCATTTGAGAGAAGAAGGATAACCCTTTTCTTCACTTTAGGGAAGAGGGAAAAACCCCTTTCCTCATTTGAGAGAAGAGGGAAAAAAACACTTTTCCTCATTGAGAGAAGAGGGAAAAACACTTTTTCCTCATTTGAGAGAAGAGAGAAAAAAAGCTTTTTTTTTCATTTTAGGGAAGAGGGAAAACCCCTTTTCCTCATTTGAGAGAAGAGGGAAAACATTTTTCCTCATTTGAGGAAAGAGGGAAAAACCCTTTTCCTCATATGAGAGAAGAGGGGGAAAAACCCTTTCCTCATTTGATGGAAGAGGGAAAAACCCTTTTCTTCATTTTAGGGAAGACCCCTTTTCCTCATTTGAGAGAAGAGGGGAAAACACTTTTCCTCATTTGAGGGAAGAGGAAAAAACTCTTTTCCTCATTTGAGAGAAAAGGGAAAAACCCTTTTCCTCATTTGAGGGAAGAGGGAAAAACCCTTTTACTCATTTGAGAGAAGAGGGAAAAACCCTTTTTCTGATTTGAGGGAAGAGGGGAAAACCCTTTTCCTGCTTGGAGGTAAGGAAGGAGAGAATTCTTTCTCTAATATCATGCTAAGTGAGAGAAATGCTTAAATGTATTGATTGTGATATCATTCTGAGTGTTAAAGGAGCTATAGACAATCAATACCTATCTGCAAGGGCAGACAACTCTGGAATATGCTAATTCAGAGCATATTGGAAACCTGGGAATTATGAGATTGAAATATTAATATTTAGATACCCTATTGTTTTCCAAATGCCCTGAATGGAGAACTTTTATTTATATATTATTTATGAAGATGATTATAGACTTCAAAAAAATGGTGTTTTCATATTTCCATGTAAAATATAAAGAAAGCTAAATTTTCACCTCAATTCATCAGGAATCTCAGGGGAAAATAAATGAAAATATTATTAAAGGCTAGATTTACCCGTTACTGGTAGTGGTGATACACTGACTGATCTCTACACAGGTATTGACTAACAGAGACATGTGCTATCATCATTCATTAATCATTCATTTCTATATCATTTCATATTTATTCTTTCAGCCATCTGTCCATCCTTCTCTCTCCTTCTGACCTGAGTCTGCTCCATTCTATCTCTCAACCCTGATATCCTGATGATGGCCGACACTCAGACCATACAAGTAGGATTTGGTGTTTATTTGTCAGCTGCCTGTCAGATTCATTCATTGTTTGTGACTAATCATGATCGTATTTCTGTATCCATTTAAGATGTTTGTATTAACAGCCTCGTAATGTCATGTCAGAATATCTATTTGTATACCTGTGCTTTATTTTCAGTATTTATACTCAATTGAGATCAGTTTCTAGCTAACCTGTCCTGTAGCCCATGATTTATTCCGCCTATCAGTGAAACGTGAGGGCACTTTTATACTAATTTAGTCTGTCTGTCTGGATTTTGGTTTCTAGACAATAACATCATTATTTTGTTGAAACTGAATTCATTTACAATGGTAGCTTATGAGATATAACACTGCCTGGGAATGAATGTAGGGTCAATAGGTCAACTACAAAGGTCATTAAGGTCACTATTTTAGTATAAGATCACTCAGTAACAGCTACGAAATGTAGCCTCCAGGGAGCATCAGGGACATGTAGTCTCCAGGGAGCATCAGGGACATGTAGTCTCCAGGGAGCATCAGGGACATGTATTGCTTCAGCAATGTTTATAATGCATGTTTACAGTGTATTTGTGTTGGTAAAGTTGTTTGTTTGAAGCTTGTCATTGTTTACCTACCGTATTCGACCCAGTAAGTGCCGCAATCTCTATAAGAGTCCCTCCCGCCTTTTTCAGCCTCAATTTCACTTTGTACATTGAATTAATGAGGATTGATAATATGAAAACTGTGTAGGTATATATATTGATTTATAACTTACTTTGTGCAGTAATTTTATGAAAGGTTTGTCCATATTTGGTTATATTAAACACTCCCTTCTTTGTTTTAATTGTTTAATGTGCACTGTGTACGTATTTGGTCGAATACTGCATTCATCGTTTGATTTTATACTATGCCTATTTGTCATTGGCTGATTTTCCACTTTGCCTGTTTGTCATTGGCTGATTTTCCTTGCCTGTTTGTCATTGGCTGATTTTCCATGCCTGTTTGTCATTGGCTGATTTTCCACTTTGCCTGTTTGTCATTGGCTGATTTTCCACAATGCCTGTTTGTCATTGGCTGATTTTCCACAATGCCTGTTTGTCATTGGCTGATTTTCCACTATGCCGGTTTGTCATTGGCTGATTTTCCACTATGCCGGTTTGTCATATTGGCTGATAATCCACATGCTTTAATTTATCCCTAAAAACTGTCTTTCTCAACCTCCTTCTCTCAAGACATTTTCAAATGATGCAAAACTGAGATAAATATGCTTTCTCTCCAAATTCATGATCGTTTTACTGTGATATTTTATTTTATTTTCATTTAGGAAATTTGATTATATTTCAATTTCTTATGTTACACTCATTTCTATTGGTAAGAAGTTTTTGGTTGTTTTTGCATAGCTTGGAAGAATTGAATGTCATACACGATGATATGCAGGGACTTTTACACCATAACTGCATTTGTTCTATTGTAAAAAAAAAGTGAAAACATGAAAACAATGCCAAATCAATGATTCACTGAGTTGTTCAAATTCAATCATAAGCATTTAATTTTCAATATCTTTACGGTTTATCAAGGCATAGACAAAAAACAGACAAATAGTCTTTTTCATAGACACTTTGCTTCATAAATGCTTTCATATAACATAGTTCTGAAGCTGCATGCTGGCAGTGACAGGGTTCTTCTGTGGTGGGCCTAAAGTCAGACCTAATTATCTCCCTTGGCAATAACTTGTCCTTACTGCACTAGGTGGTATGACACCTTAAACAACTTAAATGGCTGCGAACTAAAGCAACTGAAATTAAAAAATAACTTCATAGGACGCTATGAACTAAACCGACTGAAATAAAGTTTCTAATTGTAGATATGTATATATAGGAACACTCACTTGATATAAGATGAACAATGTAGTCCAGTTAAATTATAGGTCTATAACATTGTCTAATGTTATAACTGTTCTATGTTACAGATGCCATTCCAAGTGCGGAGCTCGAAATTCCGACATGTGTTTGGGCGGGGACATCGTAAGGAACTTTGTTATGAGAACATTAAAATCACCAGGAATGCACATGACAGTAATTTCTGTGCCGTGAATCCAAAATTTCTGGCTGTTGTTGTGGAATCTTCAGGAGGTGGATCTTTCTTGTGTCTTCCTTTACAACAGGTAATTCACTTATACCGACTTAGACAAATTTGGTGGGTGAGGGGGTGGGGCCGGGATGGAGAGGGTGGGGGAGGTCATACAATGAATCACTCTCTGTTGTACTCAAATATTATCCAAACAACTTCTCCTATACTTTTGGATCAGTTTCAATGAAACTTAATAGAAAATTTTGATGATCATGCGTAAATGTTTCAGAAGGCTTTATTAGGTCGTCTGACCTGAAGGGTCAGGATGACCTATAGTCATCATGTTTCGTCCGTCGTCGTCCACCGTGCGCCGTGCGTTAACTTTTCACATTTTGAAATTCTTCTCAAGTACTACCGGTGTGATTAGGCTGAAACTTGCATGAAATGATCCCGACATGGTCCCGACAAAGTGTTGTTGTTTTTCGGGTCGAACTGAAATTCAAGATGGCCGGCACAGCCACCATCTTGAAAACACATTTTGAACTTCTTTTCAAGTTCTACCAGTGTGGTTTAGCTGAAACTTGCATGAAATGGTCCTGACATGGTCCTGACAAAGTGTTGTTGTCTTTTAGGTCAATCCGAAATCCAAGATGGCCGCCACAGCCACCATCTTGAAAACACATTTTGAACTTCTTCTCAAGTTCTACCTGTGCGATTTAGCTGAAACTTGCATGAAATGATCCTGACATGGTCCTGACAAAGTGTTGTTATTTTTTGGGTCAATCCGAAATCTAAGATGGCAGCAACAGCCGCCATCTTGAAAACACATTTTGAACTTCTTTTGAAGTTCTACCGGTGCGATTTAGCTGAAACTTGCATGAAATGATCCTGATATGATCTCTGTTTGATCCCAAATCGAAGATGGCTACCATGACACCATATATGATTAATTTGACTGTTGCCGAGGTAGTTAAATGACCGTTAAGGCCCTTGGGCCTCTTGCATTCCAAAAATATTTGGTTGCCATGATAACTTAGGTTACTATAAACAGAATTCTGAAAAAATGTAAAACTATAAACAGTAATTTATTGGTTTTTAGATCAATTGATGTTGACATTTAGATGCCTATATATTATTTCTCACATGTATCAGTAATGGTTACCATGGACACATAACCTGTCAAAATGAACGTAAAAGGAATTTGCATATGTATTTGCTATTATGTTTGGTTCTATCTTCAAATAGTTGCCATTGTCTTAAATGAGGGGTAGCATGGGGGTGTTCATTAGCCTCACAGTTATAATTTTGTGTTTAGACAGGAAGAGTCGATGTTAACGCCCCACGGATCTCCGGGCATGCTGGGAAGATACTGGACATTAAATGGAGTCCGTTCAGCGATTACATGATAGCCTCCTGCTCCGATGATAATACCGTAAGTATTTTACACAGTCTCATGGTGGTTTGGGGACCTTTGTAAGCAATATCATCACAGGGAATGGTGGTGTTTTGGGGTAAGAAATATTATCACAGGGGATGGTGGTGTTTTAGGGTAAGAAATATTATCACATGTGATGGTGGTGTTTTGAGGACCTTTGTAAGCAATATTATCACAGAGGGATGTTTTTGGGGCGTTTTTGGGTTGCGTGTTATGGGATGTTTGATGATTGGGATAGATAATTAATGACCATTTTGTAAACAGGTGAAGGTCTGGCAGGTGCCAGAGAAAGGACTAAGTGGAAACCTCACAGAGTGGTTAGTGGATCTCCATGGCCACAGTCGCCGGACAACCTACATCGACTGGCATCCGACGGCAGAGAATATCTTACTTAGTACTGGAATGGACTTCAAGGTGATTGGCTGCATCCTTCAATGGCTGTCTATGTTAAAGACTTTTACATAAAACTGCCTAGAAAATGTTAAACTCATTCACCCCTGAAATTCTATTATGGACTGCTCTTGTCTTTGATGTAGAAGAGTCTACACAGGTTAATTTGACCTGAAAAAATCTGTACCTGAAATTGAGGTCAATTTCATATGGAGAATACTTCAGGCCAATTTCAGGTCAATTTCACCTTTTCAGGTCAATTTCACCTGAAATTGACCTGAGAAAATCTTCATGTGAATTCAGGTCAAAAATTTCACCTGAATTCAGGTCAATTTTTTGACCTGAAAACATCTTCAGGTGAAATTCAGGTTAATTTCATATGACCTGAAATGACCTTTTAGCTTTTTTAAGGTAAATTTGGCCTGAAATTTACCTGAAATTTACCTGAAGACATTATGCCTGTGTAAATGTGTCTTTGGGATTGAATAAGTGAGTACTTAAATTGACTTTAAGTTCTGTACAGATTGAGATTTTTGCATGATAGATTTAGTTACCCTTTATTGACCAAGCTCATCAGATCCACTACCAATGGTTTACAATTAGTTTATGTTTCCATAGGACAAAGTGGTCTGTGGTAAAATGACAAAATGTATTGTTCTGTGCTTACCTATTAAATATTCATGTTTTGTTGTAGAGTATTTTGTGGAACATCGAGCAGGCCGAGCCTATCAACATTGTAGACTGTCACACTGACACCATCTTTTCGACCTCCTGGAATCGTGAGGGAAGCCTTTTTGCCTCCACATGTAAAGATCGAAAGCTCCGTATCATAGATCCTAGGCTTTGTTCCGTCGCCATGGTGAGTTGGAACAGATAACAGTTACTAAATGCAAATGATTTAACTGGATAACTTTTATTTACAGTTCACCTATTTTACCAGGAGACACAGGGACATGTTAAGTTGTCTCCCCTTTACTGTCTGTTATAGGAGACACAGGGACATGATTGAATTGTCTCCCCTTTATTGTCTGTTATAGGAGACACAGGGACATGATTGAATTGTCTCCCCTTTACTGCCTGTTATAGGAGACACAGGGACATGATTGAATTGTCTCCCCTTTACTGTCTGTTATAGGAGACACAGGGACATGATTGAATTGTCTCCCCTTTATTGTCTGTTATAGAAGACACAGGGACATGATTGAATTGTCTCCCTTTACTGTCTGTTATAGGAGACACAGGGACATGATCATTGAATTGTCTCCCCTTTACTGTCTGTTATAGGAGACACAGTTACATGATTGAATTGTCTCCCCTTTACTGTCTGTTATAGGAGACACAGTGACATGATTGAATTGTCTCCCCTTTATTGTCTGTTATAGGAGACACAGGGACATGATTGAATTGTCTCCCCTTTACTGTCTGTTATAGGAGACACGGGGACATGATTGAATTGTCTTCCCTTTGCATCCTGGTATTTACACCTTACCTATTTTACCAGGAGACACAGGGACATGTTGAGTTTTTTCCCCTTTACTGCCTGTTATAGGAGACACAGGGACATGATTGAATTGTCTCCCCTTTACTGTCTGTTTTAGGAGACACAGGGACATGAATGAATTGTCTCCCCTTTACTGTCTGTTATAGGAGACACAGGGACATGATTGAATTGTCTCCCCTTTAGTGTCTGTTATAGGAGACACAGGGACATGAATGAATTGTCTCTTCTTTACTGTCTGTTATAGGAGACACAGGGACATGATTGAATTGTCTCCCCTTTAGTGTCTGTTATAGGAGACACAGGGACATGATTGAATTGTCTTCCCTTTGCATCCTGGTATTTACACCTTACCTATTTTACCAGGAGACACAGGGACATGATTGAATTGTCTCCCCTTTACTGTCTGTTATAGGAGACACAGGGACATGTGGGAAACAAAGCATCTAAAATAGTATTCGCCAGCAACCAGAACAAACTCATCACCACTGGATTTGACAGGATGTCCACCAGGCAACTAGCATTGTGGGATATCGTAAGTAAGGGAGAGCATTATGGGAATTACAAGGCATTGTGGGATTCCGTAAGTAAGGGAGGGCATTGTGGGAATTACAAGGCATTGTGGGATTTCGTAAGTAAGGGAGGGCATTGTGGGAATTACAAGGCATTATGGGATATTGTAAGTATAAAAGCATTGTAAGTGTAATATTGAATTGTGGGATATTGTAAGTATAAAAGCATTGTAAGTGTAATATTGAATTGTGGGATATTGTAAGCAAGGGAATCATAATGAGATAAACACTGTATTAAGCTAGTATATTAATAATCTAAAATAAAAGGCTAAAATAAATTCAAAGTAAAATCAAAAATCATTTTTATGGAATATATTCAGCCACTTTAGGGGCTTCTTCAGTCCAATATAACACTATCACAATATGTTCGTCTACATGTTTGTTTACATCTAATGTGTGCAGGTATGAACTGTCTTGGCCCACTTGGGATAAAGTGTTACACTGTAGTTCCTTCGGATGGTTGATTCTAGACAAAAGTATAGGTTCAAATCATAACCACTAGATGGCGTTGTTCTACTTTCATTTACATCATTTAATTAAAATTATGTCATCCAACACATTCAAAGGAAAAGTTGAAACATATAGCAACAAAAGCTAAAAGATTGCAACAATATTGAAAAGACTGTATTCTTTACCAGAATCTCAATAAGCCTCGTTCTTTCAATACTAATTCAGTGTTTTTCATGCCTATATATCTATGGCCCCTATCCTAATTGTATTTCTTGTTATTTTTTCCCAAATCTATGTCTAAATTTCCCAAATCTGTAACTCTGATGCACATTTTGTTTTACAAAACAAAAAAATCTGGAAATCCCCAGTCATATTAAGTAAGTACATTCTTAGACTGGGTCTTAATGAAGCGTCATTGTTTATTTCTACTTTATACCTTTTCCAAAATTTTCATGAACACATCGCTCATACTTGTAATAAAAACACTGTAATTAAAGTTTTACCAGACTTTGTATCTGTCCAGTGAAGCATGCAACAAGATTTTGTTGGAACAAAACTTGGGGATATTGACAGTAAAATAATTGTGTGATTTTGTCTGCACAGAGATTTACAGTATATGTATTGATCATAAAGTGTTCTCCAGACAAGGTATGATGTGTCAGTTGGTAACATATTTTGATGAATTGAATCGTTGTAGAAAAATTTCCGGACGCCGCTCAATATGATTGAGATAGATAGCTCGAGTGGCATTGTCTTACCTTACTACGACCATGATTCTAGGGTTGTCTACGTAGCTGGTAAGGTAAGTAACACTAAGAATAGGTTATCTCCCTTTACAGTCCCTACAACATTAGGGATAGTTATCTTCCTTTATAGTCCCTAAAACATTAGGGATAGTTATCTCCCTTTATAGTCTCTACAACATCAGGGATAGTTATCTCCCTTTATAGTCCCTACAACATTAGGGATAGTTAATCTCTTTATAGTCCCTACAACATCAGGGATAGATATCTCCCTTTATAGTCCCTACAACATCAGGAATAGTTATCTCCCTTTATAGTCTCTACAACATCAGGAATAGTTATCTCCCTTTATAGTCTCTACAACTTCAGGAATAGTTATCTCCCTTTATAGTCTCTTCAACATCAGGGATAGTTATTTCCGTTTATAGTCCCTACAACATCAGGGATAGTTATCTCCCTTATAGTCCCTACAACATCAGGGATAGTTATCTCCCTTTATAGTCCCTACAACATCAGGGATAGTTATCTCCCCTTATAGTCTCTACAACATCAGGGATAGGTTATCTCCCTTTATAGTCCCTACAACATCAATAATAGTTATCTCCCTTTATAGGCCCTTTTTAGTGAAAATTATCTTCATGAGGATACTTGTCACAGCATCGTTTCTTAAACGTGACGAGTTTTCAGTCTCCTTAAAAAATATTATTTGTTATTTCAATGAGATTCTCAAAATTGACACTTTGTAATTTGCTATTTTAGGGTGATGGAAACATTCGATATTTTGAGGTAACGGATGACTCAGCAGCGATACACTATCTAAACCAGTTCCAGTCGCCATTCCCTCAGAGAGGACTCGGTGAGTAGTCATGGTTACCAGTTCCCACTCCCAAAGAGAGGGGTCGGTGAGTAGTCATGGTTACCAGTCCCCACTCCCAAAGAGAGGGGTCGGTGAGTAGTCATGGTTACCAGTCCCCACTCCCACAGAGAGAGCTCAGTGAGTAGTCATGGTTACCAGTCCCCACTCCCACAGAGAGCTCAGTGAGTAGTCATAGTTACCAGTCCCCACTCCCACAGAGAGGACTCGGTGAGTAGTCATGGTTACAAGTCCCCACTCCCACAGAGAGGGGTCAGTGAGTAGTCATGGTTACCAGAACCCACTCCCACAGAGAGGGCTCTGTGAGTAGTCATGGTTACAAGTCCCCACTCCCACAGAGAGGGTTCAGTGAGTAGTCATGGTTACCAGTCCCCACTCCCACAGAGAGGGGTCATTAAGTAGTCATGGTTACCAGTCCCCACTCCCACAGAGAGGGGTCAATGAGTAATTATGGTTACCAGTCCCCAGTGAGTAGTCATGGTTACCAGTCCCCACTCCCAAAGAGAGGGGTCTGTAAGTAGTCATGGTTGCCATTCCCAACTCCCACAGAGAGGGCTCGGTAAGTAGTCATGGTTACCAGTCCCCACTCCCATAGAAAGTGGTCTGTAAGTAGTCATGGCTACCAGTCCCCACTCCCACAGAGAGGGCTCGGTAAGTAGTCATGGTTACCAGTCCCCACACCCACAGAGAGGACTTGGTAAGTAGTTATGGTTACCAGTCCCCACTCCCACAGAGAGGACTCGGTAAGTAGTCATGGTTACCAGTCCCCACTCTCACAGAGAGGACTCGGTAAGTAGTCATGGTTACCAGTCCCCACTCCCACAGAGAGGACTCGGTAAGTAGTCATGGTTATCAGTCCCCACTCCCACAGAGAGGACTCGGTATGTAGTCATTGTTACCAGTCCCCATTTCCAGATTTAATTGACCATTACAACAATAAGTGTGAAGCCATTGTTTTCTGTGACTGGACACTAACTGTCATTTCCTGTGTAGATGTGATGCCAAAGTGAGGCTATGACCATTGTTTTTTTGTGACTGGGCACTAACTGTCATTTCCTGTGTAGGTGTGATGCCAAAGTGAGGCGATGACCATTGTTTTTTGTGACTTGGCACTAACTGTCATTTCCTGTGTAGGTGTGTTGCCAAAGTGAGGCTATGACCATTGTTTTTTGTGACTGGGCACTAACTGTCATTTCCTGTGTAGGTGTGATGCCAAAGCGAGGCTGTGATACGACTAAATGTGAAGTGATGCGGTTTTACAAATTATTGGCTGCCAAGGACGTTGTAGAGCCTATCTCCATGATAGTACCAAGAAAGGTAAACAACTCAGGAAAGTTTTGAGCTTTCTTCATTGATTGATACACAGTAGATGAGATATGAACACTAGTCTTTTTAAAGGCTTCTGAGCTCCTATATTCCTGTAGCACTTTTCTAATGGCTCTCATAAAAAAAAAAAAAAAAAAAAAAAAGCAATATCAATATGTCGATGGTGAAGTTAATAACCAGTGATTTCTGTTGATTTAGAAATCCATGTTTTGACTTGATTTCTTTGAAGTTACAAAAACAAAATTCAATCTTTTTAAAAAGGTCACCTGCATGATCATGGTGAATTATTGTCTTTTGTTTACTGGACTTCATAAAATATTGTACATGCAGCCATATATCTGATTACAGTCAAGTTTAAAAATCACAGTTATCGCAAGTTAAAATGCCATTTACATTTGCGGGTATTTCAAGATCCCAAAATGACTTGAGTAAAGTACAAGTTACCGTTGATTAGTCCAACCTTCCGAAGACTATATCGTCACAAAATTCACATCAATTGATGATGTCATAATCACGGGAAGGTGGGACTTATCGACGGTAAATTGTACTTTACCCATGTCATTTTTGGATCTCGAAACAGTTGTAATAATCACTATTGGACTTTTGAATCCGGTAACTTCTGTAAATCAATTTGTAGGCAGCATTAAGTGACATTTAGTAAAATATCACATGAGATTGATAAATGGACAATAGCAAACAAAGTTATTGCCCTTTGTCACAATATCATTATAATGCCATATGAAGACTAACTTCTTGTCATTGAGTAATTAGTCCCTGATCTGTACAATCTGTATGCCATCTTCGCAAATATTTTTGATGAGTTTTGACATGGAAATTGTCTGATAGTAACATACAGAGTTATTGCCCTTGGTAATTTTGATCGATGTTGTGAACACAATGACTACAAGATCTAAGAAGTGTATGAAAATGGAAATTGTTTTTAAGTAATTTAAAGGGTACTTTAAGCGTTTTGTTTTTTCTTTCTTTTATGATAGATATACATTTTTCCATTTTTGCAGTCCGACAAATTCCATGAAGACATTTTCCCACCAACAGCAAGTATGATTCCTTCCTTGTCGGCAGATGAGTGGATTTCTGGCCAGAATCGTGAGCCAATCCTCGTATCTCTTTTGGTAAATGGACTTTGTAGGATTTCCTTTGTTTTTGGCAGTAGGATTTTCTAGGATCTTGTAAAATGTTGTAATTTACTGCAAATTCAGAGAAAATGTTTTAGTGAATATGAAGTTGATTTATGAGTTTAAACAGGACATTTCACAGGGCATTGTGGTGTTCTGAGCATGACCTATTGAAGCATGAGTTTAGGATTTCTTTCTATAAACTGCCATAACACACTTCTGTTGGAACTTTGGAATGTTTTATGTATCTTATGCATGTAGTAGAGTAGAGTCTCCAATAATTTTGGCTTGACAAAGGTCATTAACAAAGGTCATAGGTGTCATCGGACAAAGGTCATTGACAAAGGTCATAGGTGTCATCGGACAAAGTCATTGACAAAGGCCATAGGTGTCATCGGACAAAGGTCACTGACAAAGGTCACTTACATGGAGAGGGAACTTATCTGGGGTAAGACACTTACATGGAGAGGGAACTTATAGGGGGTAGGATACTTACATGGAGAGGTAACTTATAGGGGGTAGGATACTTACATGGAGAGGTAACTTATAGGGGGTAGAACACTTACATGGAGAGGGAACTTATAGGGGTTAGGACACTTACATGGAGAGGGAACCTACAGGGGGTAGGACACTTACCTGGAGAGGGAACTTATAGGGGGTAGGATACTTACATGGAGAGGTAACTTATAGGGGGTAGGACACTTACATGGAGAGGGAACTTATAGGGGGTAGGATACTTACATGGAGAGGGAACTTATAGGGGGTAGGATACTTACATGGAGAGGGAACTTATAGGGGGTAGGACACTTACATGGAGAGGGAACTTATAGGGGGTAGGACACTTACATGGAGAGGGAACTTATAGGGGGTAGGATACTTACATGGAGAGGGAACTTATAGGGGGTAGGATACTTACGTGGAGAGGGAACTTATAGGGGGTAGGATACTTATGTGGAGAGGGAACTTATAGGGGGTAGGACACTTACATGGAGAGGGAACTTATAGGGGGTAGGATACTTATGTGGAGAGAGAACTTATAGAGGGTAGGACACTTACATGGAGAGGGAACTTATGGGGGTAGGACACTTACATGGAGAGGGAACCTATAGGGGTAGGATACTTACATGGAGAGGGAACTTATAGGGGGTAGGACACTTACGTGGAGAGGGAACTTATAGGGGATAGACTTACATGGAGAGGTAACTTATAGGGGATAGACTTACATGGAGAGGGAACTTTGGGGGAAGGGGCGACTTTTTGGGACAATGTTCATAAGGCTTAGAGTAAGGGCTGTATTTGAGGTTAAAATGGTATAATTACTGAAGATTATATTCATTTGGTAGATTTTGTAGGTGTGTTTTAAGTAGATGAGTATGACATTGTGCGCTGATTTTGTCTTGCATGTCGACAGGATGGTAGTGTTACCAACTCCCCAAAGAGTACCTCAGCTAGAGCCGTGCAGAAACAGGTAATACTGCAAAACATGTCTTTAAAATCTTTGGAACTCATATAATTGCATTTTCTTGAATGCTTATTTTACTAACACCAATTTAAGTATCTACTCACATGTGATTAATTTCCTCTTGTTTATTTCACAATTAAGTAGATACTTAACATTCTTATGTAGGTTTAGCCTGATGCCAAATCCAATTGCAACTTGTTTGCAATAAAATTTGTTGAAATTGATACTGAACATTCATTTTATAATTAGTTGTTTGAGTATTTTGTAGAAGTTATTGTGATTGTTTGAAATTTAACACATGTCTTTTTTAAAATGTGTCTTTCATTAATGGTTTGATGTTGGTAGCCAACTGTAATGGAATGTATAGAATTTTACATGGACCAGTCATTGACCAATCGCCAGGTGGCATGTAGCCACACCTTATGCTCGCAAACACAGGTGTACCTATTCAATGTCATAGCAAATGTCGTAAAATACACAATATACAAAATGCTATGTCATGTGCAGTACCCTGACGGTTTGATTGGCAGCTGGCTATCTGTCAATTAGTGGACAGGGCTATTTCAACCGTAAAGTAAGAGTTTGGCTTGTCAGCAGGATGCCTGCCGAGTACTGACTAACCAAAATCTCTTTCTCCAGAGATATCCCTGACAGTCCCAATGTTTTATTGGATATCCCTGACGGACCCAATGTTTTATTGGATATCCCTGACGGACCCAATGTTTTATTGGATATTCCTGACAGTCCCAATGTTTTATTGGATATCCCTGACAGTCCCAATGTTTTATTGGATATCCCTGACGGACCCAATGTTTTATTGGATATCCCTGACAGACCCAATGTTTTATTGGATATACCTGACGGACCCAATGTTTTATTGGATATCCCTGACGGACCCAATGTTTTATTGGATATCCCTGACAGACCCAATGTTTTATTGGATATCCCTGACGGACCCAATGTTTTATTGGATATCCCTGACGGACCCAATGTTTTATTGGATATTTCTGACAGACCCAATGTTTTATTGGATATTCCTGACAGACCCAATGTTTTATTGGATATTCCTGACAGACCCAATGTTTTATTTATTTTCTTCCATATTTTAACAAATATAAAAAGATAGAATTTCATTTGTCGAGAAGCATTGTGTCAAAATTTATGACAAAATGGTTTTTCAGCAATAGACATTTAATTTACCACCTGTGTGTATTATAGACAAAGGTGTGTAAACTGAGCTACACAATACCTTGTTGATTTGTTACAGGACGGATCCCTGGCCCAGACCCCGACCATCACCACTTACAAGGCCATGAGTCCACCTCACCTTGACCGCCCAGTCCCCTTCGGACCGACGGCTACTGGTCAGACTGGGAGACAGACGGGACAACCCCGACAACAGCGTGCTGAACCAGCTTCTCTCAAAAACATCAAACGTCTCAGTTCTAACGAGGACTTTGTGTCGTTAAGGTGAGTGGATGTGTTATATTATAAGTAGTGAAGGCCTCTAGCTGAGTGAAAAATTTGCCTGCTAATTACTCGGCAAGCCTTCTGCTGACTTACTGAAATTTTCTCTCTGTATGTTCCCTGTATTGGACTGTGATGGTGTAGTGGTTAAGGTCCCCGTCATTTCACCACAAGTCCTGGATTCACTTCTTTAGTCACAAGTTCAAATATCATGTGGGGCATTGTTAAGTACTGACCAGTTCAAATATCATGTGGGGCATTGTTAGGTACTGACCAGTTCAAATATCATGTGGGGAATTTTCAGGTACTGACCAATTCAAATATCATGTGGGGCATTGTTAGGTACTGACCAGTTCAAATATCATGTGGGGCATTGTTAGGTACTGACCAGTTCAAATATCATGTGGGGCATTTTCAGGTACTGACCAGTTCAAATATCATGTGGGGCATTTTCAGGTACTGACCAGTTCAAATATCATGTGGGGCATTGTCAGGTGCTGATCACAGGTTGGTAGTTTTTCTCTGCTTTTGTCTTTTCTCCACCATTGAAACTTGACACGTCAGTAATGTTAATCAGATGTTAAACTAGAATCCAATCTGACTTAGTCATTCTGTTTACAGTGATGCGAGTTTAGATAAGAAAATCAAGCCATTAGATCTGAAAAAGTCACATTCCGAAGACCAGAGTGCAGCGTCCAGGACAGCCGTCCGGAAAGTGTGGACTCCGACCTCTCCGAGCGGGAAAGATCAACCTACAAATGGGTTTTCTGGCCCCGATAGTAACAGTGATGTAAGTATAGTGAATGTTTGAAGAAAAAAAAAAAAAAATGAAGCAAAATATTCAGTGATGGCCAGTACCAACAGTAGTATTCAGACATACAGAATGGAGTGAAAATTATAATTGAAATTATTTCAGTATGTGTTACTACCAAAATAGTGTTCTTCTAGCCTAGAAATTAAAAAATTCAAACTATCGTTACATGTCACTTTTAAGACAAATTCAGTTCATCTGTTATGTCATGTGAATGACGTTTTATATGGTATTTTCATAGGACCAGTTTGTAGCACTACTGGAATATAGTCCATGAAAATGCCATGAATAAGACTATTAAAAAGTATGAAAAAATCATTGGCAAACCCAATGAAAAAGGTAAATTATGATAAAAAAAATCAATGAAAATGTTTTATCAGGAAGGATTACATTCTGAACAAATCTAGAGTCTTCATTGTAAAGTCCAATATTTTGAACAAATCTAGAGTTTTCATTGCATTGTCCAACATTCTGAACAATTGTAGAGCCTTCATTGTAAAGTTCAACATTCTGAACAAATCTAGAGTCTTCATTGTAATGTCCAACATTCCAAACAATTCTAGACTCTTCATTGTAAAGTTCAATATTTTGAACAAATCTAAAATCTTCATTGTAAATTCCAACATTGCAAACAATTCTGGAGCCTTTATTGTAAAAGTTCAACGTTCTGCACAAATCCTAGAGTCTTCATTGTAAAGTTCAACATTTTGAACAAATCTAGAGTCTTCATTGTAAAGTTCAACATTTTGAACAAATCTAGAGTCTTCATTGCAAAGTTCAACATTTTGAACAAATCTAGAGTCTTCATTGTAAAGTTCAACATTTGAATAAATCTAGGGTCTTCATTGCGTTATCGAACATTCTGTGGATCCTTAAGAACATTTCAAGCTGACGTCTGCTGTCTACAAGTGTCAAGGGTGAAAAAACATTGCAAAAATTAAGCAAATTTGGAAATATTGTCATTTTTGATGGGTTTTTCTGAAAGCAAAAATGTAGTCTTGAACAAACTCAACATTTTATTTTGAATATATGCAGTCACTTAGATGCATCTTTAGGAGAAATATATAGTTTATTGTTTTCTGTAATTTCTAGAAGAAAAAAATCAAAAAGCCAAACGATAATCCAATTTTTAAATTAGCTTAATTTATGCATATTTCGGATGGTTACCATGGCAACATCATCTGCAATTATACACAACTATCATACAAACTTTATCAGGGATGTACTCGATAATTGAAATTCAATAATTTCAAATCACTGAATAACAGCTTTTGAAAATTTGACAGATTTGGGGGCCAAAAAAGGGCCCGAACCACATAACCGCTAGTCCTTTTGACATTTTCTACATTCCTTAAAGTAGAAATGTTTTCCTTTTGACGACAGAAAACTTAAAATGGCTCGCACGTTTAATTGTCAAATTTCATAGAAAGGTTATAAATATCCTTATCATGATACAAGATTATTAAAAAAAAAATTGATTAATTTTGTTATTTTAGATATCAACCCATTCCTCAAAACAAGAGCAGGGACCGTTCATTAACCCTAACCCTCATTATGGGAGTAATCTCCCTTTATCAAAACCTTTGAATACCAAGCCCTCCCCCAGTACACAGTCTGTGGAGCTGTTACTGGGGTACACCCCACAGCTGCCTGAGGAACAAAACCATGTAAGTCATGTGATGGCATGGTCACTAACCAAACATCCAATCAAATTAGAGCTCTCAGTAATATATCCACAGTAGCTGCTAGCTATTCACCAATCATATTTGGAGATCTTGTTGAACTACTAACCAATCATATTAGAGATCTCAGTGAACTATTAACCAATCATATTAGAGATCTCAGTGAACTATTAGCCAATCATATTAGAGATCTCAGTGAACAATTAACCAATCATATTTGAGACCTCTGTGAACTACTAACTAATCATATTTGAAGATTTGTGCAATTAATAACAATGGCAATCAAAGGGACTGTAGATATTAACCAATCATATAAGAATATAAGAGTTCTTAGAAAACTATTAACCAATCAAATTTAAGATATCTGAAATTATTAACCAATCATATTTGGAGAATTGTGAACTAACCAATAACAGATCTCCCACTGAATTAATAACCAGTTTAGACCTCCTGGACCAGTAATATATGGGAAGCCATATTAGTTTTCATTATTATAACCTATTACTGATTCCGTTAATTATAAAGTGTTAGCTAATTGTATCGAAGAATCTGTAGAAATTATCACACCGAAACTGATTAATGGTTTGTTCAGTTTCTGCTCCAGTTCTATATTGGTATTTATTTGAACCCAGGAATAAATACAGCTTAAAAGAATGAATCCTGATATCATGGAGATGTTAGATGTACTGTAATTTACCAACTTTCTTTCACATACAATTTACTTCAGCAAATTTTGCGATCCAGTTACATTCATGAAAGTTTATTTCTGCGAATTAGCATCTTCATCATTGACACTGATAGGAATTTTAAAGTCAATTTTGAAATCTGCGAATTTTAATCTTCAAGAACTTGTTTTGAAGCATAAGTTGCGAAGATGTATGTGTGTTGCAGAGACATGTGACTGTTTGTAGATTCTGGCTATGGTACCGAGTCATTTGGACTTTATCACATTAGATCATTATCAGGCGGTATCCGGTGTCGGTACCCCATATTTTTACTGGTTAAACCTGGCTGAGGTACCGAGTCTTTTGCACTTAATCACATTAGATAACATACAGATAGTATAGAATAGCAGTACCCCTGAAATTGTACTGCCTCCCCTGCAAGATAATGAAACCCCTGTTTATCGTCCTTACCACAGGGACTTGGCACGAATTTCGAACCAACATAATATATTATATATATTTGTATTGTATATCAATATTGTTGGTTAGAAATTTATGCCAGGTGCCTGTGGTCCTTACTCCCTGTATCATAACATTAGAGCTAGTTTAGCATTACAGTCAAACCTGTCTACATTGTATCTATGTATAGACCACACAGGGACCAAGAACAAATGGTCTTAATAGCCAAGTGGTCTTCCAGAGAACAAATTGTGTTGAAATTGACCATTTGTGAGAGTGGTATTATTAAACAGGTGGTTTTTATACAGAGATGGTCTTTATACAGAGGTGGTCTTTATACAGAGGTGGTCTGATTGAGCAGGTGGTCTTTATACAGAGATGGTCTTTATACAGAGGTGGTCTGATTGAGCAGGTGGTCTTTATACAGAGATGGTCTTATTGAACAGGTGGTCTTTATACAGAGGTGGTCTGATTGAGCAGGTGGTCTTTATACAGAGGTGGTCTTTATACAGAGGTTGTCTTATTAAAAGGTGGTCTATATACAGAGGTGGTCTTTATACAGAGGTGGTCTTATTAAACAGGTGGTCTTTATACAGAGGTAGTCTTGTTAAACAGGTGGTCTTTATACAGAGGTGGTCTTATTGAACAGGTGGTCTTTATACAGAGAAAGTCTTTATACAGAGGTAGTCTTTATACAGAGGTGGTCTTATTAAGCAGATGGTCTTCATACAGAGATGGTCTTTATACAGAGTTGGTCTTATTAAGCAGATGGTCTTTATACAGAGATGGTCTTTATACAGAGGTGGTCTTTATACAGAGGTGGTCTGATTGAGCAGGTGGTCTTTATACAGAGGTGGTCTTCATACAGAGGTGGTCTTTATACAGAGGTGGTCTTATTGAACAGGTGGTCTTTATACAGAGGTGTTGGTCTTTATACAGAGGTGGTCTTATTGAACAGGTGGTCTTTATACAGAGGTGGTCTTTATACAGAGGTGGTCGGTTAAAGGCAGGTTTGGTTGTACATTGATTTATTAATAATCATTTAACGTTAATATGATTTCTGCTTACATTACTCCATTTTATTTATGTATCGAGCAGTTTTAAACTTGTCTATATTTACATTTTATTTTCCTTTGTTAACATCCTGTTGCTTAGACTGTAAACATGCCTATTTTAACAGCTTTCATCTTTGGTGTTGTGTACTGATAGTATTTTACGTAATATGTATACATTGTATTTGGTTTTGCTAGTTTAACTTTCTATAACAGCCAGGGTTATATGGGATATGTGTAAGAAATTATTCACGAAGATTTAATGAATGTCAAAATATTCATGCTGTGAATTAAATTCCAGTTATTATACTTGTATGATTATGTCCAAGTAAGATTTTGTTTCATAATTTTGAATACAGTGGAACTTGTTTGATACGAACTCGGATAATTCGAAAACCCGGCTTAATACGAAGTACTTTGCTGGTCTCGGCCGAATTCCCTCTTTATCTTTATTTAAAGAACTCGGATAATTCGAATTTGGAAAACTCGAAGAACTCGGATAATAAGAAGTACATTTTGGGTCCGAATGACAAAAATCATACATAAAACGTTCTTATAACTCGAAATGAAATTTTTTGGACAACGAGAACGCCGAAAATGCCGATTTCTTTATCATAAATCTGACGTAGAACGGCATTTCAAAATATATATCTCGGTTTTATTGTCATAATTTTGCAACTACCATCGGCGATTTTGACATCTCTCTCGTTCACATCGTTTTACGACATGGAACTAGTCTATATAGTACCAAGTAAAGAGATCGTCAGTAGACACGAGAACTCGCTTAATTCGAACGCTCGGATAACTCGAAGTTTTATCTCGGTCCCTTCGAGTTCGTATTAACCGAGTTCCACTGTAATTGCAAATCTATATTTCCTAAGGTTAGCATTAGGGTTCTCTACAAGTTTAATTTCAGTTATAAATCTATATCTTCAGTAAGATCTCTACAAGGTTAATTTCAGTTATTTTCAGTATTTAAAATTTATCATTTATTGAGAATACGTCCCAGAAAATTGATGCATCCTTGATTAATTGTCTGTAGCGATCATTTGCCCATTGGTCCTTGGGTACATTTCAAAAATGACCTTTTGATAATAATGATTCAGGATATTTCGATAGTCTTTTTAAGTAGCCCCTTCAAAATTGTGAAAATCCTAAAAATGATACATGCGTTGTGTGCCAAAATAAATATGTCAAATATTTTGTAATTAGAATGTTCATTCATTTAATGCTAATCGAGGATTTATTATAGAATATGGTACGTAGTTAAAGACCATCCTAGACCGCTCCCTACTGTAGTGAGTTCTTACCTATAGAAGAGGATACTCAAATGATTTACCATGTTTTTACCAGGATTTATTATAGAATATGGTACGTAGTTATAGACCATCCTAGACCGCTCCCTACTGTAGTGAGTTCTTACCTATAGAAAAGGATACTCAAATGATTTACCATGTTCAACCCAATAGGCACCCATGCAGGGCATTTAAAAAATTGAGAGAAAAAAAACTAAAAAGTTGCGTAATATTAGATGAAATTATTGCAAACCTGATATACATTTTTGTATAGTTTTGGTCTTATGCCTAGATTTTTGAAATGAGGCCTCAAAAAGGGGAGGGGCATTTATAGGGACATGGGCGCTTATTTGGTCGAATATGGTATGTAATCTTTAACTACATGCAATGACTAAATTTTAGGTGAACTTAGTATTTTAGGAGAATTTTCATTATTGTGCATGAGTAAGATTATTTATCTATGTATGATTAAAAATACATGAAATTGTATAAATTGTGTAGTGATCTTGATAGAAAATTTTAGGAAACATCACATAGAGCAGGTTTAATTTTACTATCAATATTATTTTCTTTTACTGTGCTGTCATGTGAAATGGAAACTCGTTGTTCGTGTGAGATGATAACACAATGTTTAAACATCTGTCGAGATTTAGGAAGGCCTTTAATTGGCTTCAAACTTTGGAGATTTTTCTTCATTGTTTCCACATCAAGAGTTTGCATGGACTCATAGATCTTGGGTTCAAACCCTAGTTCTGGTGTGTCTTAAGAAAAGTGTGTTGAATTAAAAAAAAAAAACATATTACTAAATAGATGAAAAGTAAATCATCAGGAACAGAGTTTCTGTTTGACCTTTCTATTTGATCTTTCTGTTTGACCTTTCCGTTTGACCTCCCAGAGCCTGGCAAAAACTTTGAACATGCACACTTGTCTAATGATTAGTTGAATAAAACTTTTCCAATCTTTTAAGCCTACTGATACATGTTTAGAATCGTTCAGTACATAGCCAGCAGGTCTATTTACTGGCCTCTGTATACTGTCAATTATATTTAGCTGACTGGGTGGTCGATTATCACACCAGAGACCCAAGCTAGATTCCTGATTGAGGCACTTTACTTTACTTTTGGTTTGCTAAGTGAGCAAGTGTTTTTGTCAGGCTCTGAATCCCCTACTCAATATCTTATGTTATCTGTAGAACTGCTTTAGTGAAATTAGCTTATATTTATTCTACATGTACTCAGTTCTTGCTTTTGTATATATTCCTGTCGCCATGGCGATCTTATTCTTGTAGAAAGTTCACATCAAGAAGGTATGGGCTTCCTCTCCCAGCCCTAACACTTTACCCACAATGCACCTGTGGCAGGAAGTGTCTTTGAATGAATCGGAGGTAGGTGGTGTGCTGGGATTGAAGTGTTAGTGTGAGACTAGTCTGGAAATGTAGACTTTGAGTTACATAGCAGATATTACGCACGTGATTATTTCTTCTGTAGAAAATAGAAATGTTTTTCTTTTAATTTGAACTTGATTTTTATGCCTCGACATGACAAAGGGTGGGGGATGTGTACAACATGTTACAGAAGTGAGTCCCATCCTGAAACATCAATATAAGTTGTGTTTCTAATCATATCAATCTCAATAGTTTTTGAATATGTTAATTATACTCCCCGTAATGAAGGGCGTATTCTGGAATCAAATTATACTCCCCGTAACGAAGGGCGTATACTGGAATCAAATTATACTCCCCGTAACGAAGGGCGTATACTTGAATCAAATTATACTCCCCGTAACGAAGGGCGTATACTGGAATCAAATTATACTCCCCGTACAAAGGGCGTATACTGGAATCAAATTATACTCCCCGTAACGAAGGGCGTATGCTAGAATCAAATTATACTCCCTGTAACGAAGGGCGTATACTGGAATGAAATCAAACTCCCCGTAACGAAGGGCGTATACTGGAATCAAATTATACTCCCCGTAACGAAGGGAGTATACTGGAATCAAATTATACCCCACGTAACGAAGGGCATATACTGGAATCAAATTATACTCCCCGTAACGAAGGGCGTATACTGGAATCAAATTATACTCCCCGTAACGAAGGGCGTATGCTAGAATCAAATTATACTCCCCGTAACGAAGGGAGTATACTGGAATCAAATTATACTCCCCGTAATGAAGGGCGTATACTGGAATCAAATTATACCCCCTGTAACGAAGGGCGTATACTGGAATCAAATTATACTCCCAGTAACGAAGGGCGTATACCTGAATCAAATTATACTCCCCGTAACGAAGGGCGTATACTGGAATCAAATTATACCCCCCGTAACGAAGAGCGTATACTGGAATCAAATTATACTCCCAGTAACGAAGGGCGTATACTGGAATCAAATTATACTCCCCGTAACGAAGGGCGTATACTGGAATCAAATTATACTCCCCGTAACGAAGGGCGTATACTGGAATCAAATTATACTCCCCGTAATGAAGGGCGTATAGTGGAATCAGCTTGTTCGTTTTTCCGGTAAAAATAATTTGTCCACAAAACTCCTCCTTAAACACTTCATTAATTTCAATAAAACCAGGTAGATGTACATGTACCTTGTTTGCTGAACTTTCCTGTCCTGTCGAAATGTCCCATTGTGTCATGTCGCCGTTCAATTCCGTTTGGAGTGCACATGTCATACAGACATTTATCACATATTAATCACTGGTCCGTTCAGTAATATGTCATAAATATCGTAAGACACATGCAATAACATTTTTGTGACATATCACAGATAAAAATGACGTCATGATCAAGATATGACATCACATGTTTGTTTCCGTAGACAGAAACTCAATCCATGTCTGATTTTGTCATTTGATGGAACAAAATTGAAAGTTTTGTCTAGATTTCCATACATACATTTTAAGTGATGTGATAAATAGAATCTTGCACTCATGGCTACATAATATGAAATTTATCAAACTTGTTAAATAATTTAATATTCCACTGTTTAAAGTCTCGTTTAATACCTTTGTTTTTTGTAAATTTGTGACTTAATAGTGTGGTATATAGCACATTCTTGAAAAAGAATTATAGAGATAAAGAAAAAGGAAAAAGTTTGAATGGCAGATTTTGTGCTTGATGTTTTTAGATAGAAGGGCTAGATGTAATTTCTTTGCAGTGGTACGGAGATATATCTCTCGTCTAAAATATTGTCAACAAAAGCTCCATTAAGTATGATAATGATTGGTATGTTCTGTAAGTGTTTATACATTGATAGAAGCTAAAAAAATGTAGATAATGTTGGGAGATCCACAATATTTTAACACATTCACCCCTGAAATTTCATAATGGACTAGTCTAGTCTTTGATAAAGAAGAGTCTAAACGTGTCTTCAGGGGTAAATAAGTTAATATAAAAGACTAAGTACATTGGTTGTAGATGTTGATCAGGTGTGTAATATCAATTACAAAACTGTTATGGTCAAATATCCAGGTGTGGACCTAATCCATCTTTGCAGATTACAAAGTTAGCTCCCTTGCTGGTAGGTATCCATTGGGATGTTTTTATTTTGTGAGTGAAATTCACATCGATTTCTCTGAAAAGTATAACATTTTGCTCACAAACACATGACATCACAATCAATACCTACCCGCAAGGGCAGATAACTCTGTGATATATGCAAATACAGAATAGTTCTGGAACTGAATTTACCTACCGTAATATCCAGTCTTAAATAGGTCACTGTGGCTATAAATAGAATTGTAAATGTGCATGACTTTAATATCTCAGTAATATTTCTTTCAGTTACGTAAAGCCTACTTCAATCAGATGGAAGAAATCAAAAGTCTGAAGGAGCAGATCAGTCTAAAGGACAAACGGATCCGACTATTAGAGGAGGAGATGGCCACGCTAAAAACACCCCGCTGTGGCCCAGGGGAGAGTGATTGTTAACACATATTCCAAGGGAGATAACTCACTGCAATCATGACTAGACCATGCTAAAAACACCCCGCTGTGGCCCAGGGGAGAGTGATTTTTAACACCTATTCCAAGGGAGATAACTCACTGCTGTCTACTGCTACTCTAAACACACCCCGCTGTGGACCAGAGGAAAGTGATTGTTAACACATATTCCAAGGGAGGTAATTCACTGCAGTCATGAGCAATACCCAATCAAAGCTCACAGTAGTCCGGGGGCTAACACTTAGCCAAGGGGACATAACTCAATATTCCGGTCGAACACTAGTTTTGACTAACGCAGAGTCTAGGGGACATAACTCAGTATTCCGGGCTAAATAGATGTATGAAAACCTTGCATGACTTTAGCATATTTCAATGTAAAAATGTGACAAATTGATACTAAAAGGTTGTCAGTTTGAATCCCTTTGTGGCCCTGAAAAGGTACAAAAGATTTAGCATGTACTACATCTGCACAATAGGTTGTCTCCCCTTTCAATAAAAATATGACAACCTTACATTTAGCAGAATATGTACAAAAGACTTTGCATGTACAAATTAAAGGTTGTCTCCCCTGTTATTAAATTTGACAACCTAACATGTTGTCCAGAAAATGTGCAAAAGACATGTATTATCTCCTCTTTGAAATTTCAAATCCGCACAAAGGGTTGTCTCCCCTTAACTGACGTACAGACCAAGCAAGGCTTGTCTCCCCTTAACTGATGGCATTTAGACCAAGCCATGCTTACTTCCAACTGTTCAATGTTGATAACTAAATCATTGCTAAGATCCTCATTACAGATCTGTATAAATTATGTATGAATGCCAAGTAAAGCAGTTGTTTTATGTGTTGATGTACTGATAAATGCCAAGTAAAGCGGTTGTATTATGTGTTGATGTACTGATGTATTGTGAAATGCTATATAAATGTCTATTGTAGCATTAATCAGTGCTTTTACCTATCAAACTTATCGGATAACAAATCAAAACGGACAATTTCAGCATGCAAGTTTTAAAATGTTTATCTAATCTATATATATATATTACAGAATCTCAGTGTCTTCAGATTCTTACAATATATTTGGGAATGTTTTTGATGATAACAATATTCCTTCTAATTAATTTTTGTTTTTAAACAATATGTATATAACAGAAACATATTATCCATATACAGTAATATGACGATGATATGATGATATGTTGCAGTATAGCGTTGTGATTTTAATAATTTACTGACGATGAATTCTGACCATCATAGATCTGTACAGCATTCTGTGCTGGGAACATTTTGTTTTTTACATTTATTTTAAAACTGTTATCATTGGAGTTTTGCACCAAAAGAATTTCCCTGTGTTCACCTAAACAGTAATGTTTTGTTTGTTTTCCTGAATGATTATTAAAGCCCACAAATATCAGTTATATATATACAGGAAAACCGGGGTTTCAAGGAACATCTGGGGACCATCAGAATTACTTCAACAATCATTTCATTTTTTTTTTAAAGTTCACTATAAGTTATTTTTGTAAACATCTCATTGGAACTTTGACAGGAAATGTATACAGAATCATAGTGTTAACATTTTATAGGAAGTTTAACAGGAAATGTATACAGAATCATAGTGTAAAACACCTTATAGGAACTTTGACAGGAAATGTACACAGAATCATGTTGTAAAACACCTTATAGGAACTTTGAAAGGAAATGTACACAGAATCATAGTGTAAAACATATTACAGGAATTTTGGCAGGAAATGTATACAGAATCATAGTGTAAAACATCTTATAGGAACTTTGGCAGGAAATGTATACAGAATCATAGTGTAAAACACCTTATAGGAACTTTGGCAGGAAATGTATACAGAATCATAGTGTAAAACATCCTATAGGAACTTTGACAGGAAATGTATACAGAATCATAGTGTAAAACACCTTATAGGAACTTTGGCAGGAAATGTATACAGAATCATAGTGTAAAACACCTTATAGGAACTTTGACAGGAAATGTATACAGAATCATAGTGTAAACATTTCAATAGGAACTTTGACAGGAAATGTACACAGAATCATAGTGTAAACATTTCAGTAGGAACTTTGACAGGAAATGTATACAGAATCATAGTGTAAACATTTCAATAGGAACTTTGACAGGAAATGAATCTTAAAATTACTATTTTATGATCATGATTTGTTTAGGTTCATTATAAACATTTTTTATTGCATATGTATCTTTCATTTATTGCCATAAAACATTGTATATCTATCAAGTTTTCATGATACTTTACTATATATGATGATTTTATTGACTATCTGTATTTTAGTTTTAATCTCTTTCTTCTGTGAGATGAATCTCTTGCCACGCCTATTAATGTTAATCCATATACAACTTAATGTTCACAGCTAATTAATTTCATGTAACCACACATACCAGCTGTAACAACATTTTCACGATTGAGACTTCTGGTTCTACATACCGTAATCGACCCAATAAGTGCCCCCCATCTCTATAAGCGCCCCTCCTTTTTGCGATATCAATTTTACTTTCTTTGACTTAAATGCAGATTGAAAATGTGATCTATAGGTTTCTTTACTTTCTTCTTCAAATAGATTTACAGCTGACTTTGTGCAATTATTTTATAAAAGATTTTCATTTTATTAAGTACCACCTTATTTTATTTTTTTTTCATTTTTTTTTCACCCTGGGTAGTTATTGGGTCGAATATGGTAATAACCTTAATTTGAAATAAAATTCAGTTGTACACGAAAATCAGTTTGTTTACATGTACAGTATATACATAGTCAGGTTGTGTATTACAATTCTACGAAATAACGCGATTGTGTAATCTATTCAATAATTGATATTTAAATAATTTAACAATAATTATATATAAAATGTGTGCTTATTATGCTGTGATCAGTTTAATAGTGCTGTTTATGATGTTGTATTTACGGTTGTGTGTGGATGTTTCCTTTACCTTGTATCTAACATACATAATATAATATCTAATGCTATGCACAACATTTTGTATACAGTAAAACCTTTCCAGTCATCCGAGTTAATTATGGTCATCCCATCAAAAATTGCGATCACAACTTATAATAAAATGATTTTTAATTCTTTACAGCTTTTAGATATTTATAGAAGTGATTATAAACAAATTAAAAACACCGTAGATAAAATAATCTAAACGGCCAACCACCTGTTCGATGAATACATTATTAGACTAAATGTATTTGAAGGAAATGGGATATCTTTCAGTTCAAGGAATAAGGGGTATTCGGCGAGGGTTCGAGCTATCTTGGGAGTTGTTACATGAAACATACAGGTGAACAGTCGTGACCATGCAATCTGTTCAATGAATGGGAGGCATTCGAGGGGTGGGGGTGGGGGGGGGGGGGGGGGTATTCAAGGAAAGCGAGTTTGACTTTAGAGGGGTTATACTGTATTTCTCATACAAAATGGTATGTTCAGATCTATCACATAATCCGACACTCTAGAAATCATATGAAACCTTTTGACAATTTGTTTATAACATCTCCTATGAAATGTACCCTGTTTTGGGGCCATATGTGTATGTGTGTAAATGGTATGTGTGTAAGTGTATTATGAGTGCTTTGGTTACGTTTCACGATTATGTGTTATTAACATATTTTGAAATTAGTTTTATGAATTACTTTATGCAAATTATGTGTATATGTGACATTGTGTATGTAATACGTGTGTGTATGTGACACGTGTGTGTTTGGTAAGAATCGTGTTTAGCAGTGTTGTCCAATTAATTATCTTTTAACTGCTCACCTTTAATCCACAACACCTTCAGTATGTGACGTTGAAATTTTGATCCTTGAAAAAAATACAAATAAATATGATCCATTTGTACAGTATATGATGAAATGTGATCCATTTGTACAGTATGTGATGAAATGTGATCCATTTGTACGATATATGATGAAATGTGATCCATTTGCACAATATATGATGAAATGTGATCCATTTGTACAGTATATGATGAAATGTGATCCATTTGTACAGTATGTGATGAAATGTGATCCATTTGTACGATATATGATGAAATGTGATCCATTTGTATGGTATATGATGAAATGTGATCCATTTGTACAGTATGTGATGAAATGTGATCCATTTGTACGATATATGATGAAATGTGATCCATTTGTACGATATATGATGAAATGTGATCCATTTGTACGATACATGATGAAATGTGATCCATTTGTACGATATATGATGAAATGTGATCCATTTGTACGGTATATGATGAAATGTGATCCATTTGTACGATATATGATGAAATGTGATCCATTTGTACAATATATGATGAAATGTGATCCATTTGTATGGTATATTCTTGTAATTGTAGGTTTTATGTAGGGACCAAGTATTTAATATTTTATATCTGAATAAGTATTATTTAATTTGTTTTTAGTCCAATTTAAGTTTGCGTCCATCCTCATTTTCAAATATATTTTTATTTATTATAATTATGGTTAATTTACCTAATTGTAACTATTTTATTGAGTATTTTAATTGTGATTTTTATTTTAAGTTAATATGGTAGGTGCTACAATGCGCAAGTAACTGTATGTTCGGTCTTGCTGACCATTTCACTGGCAATTTCACTGACCATTTCCTTAATTTGTTAGTAAAGATACCATCTCAGTGTTTAATATTTGCGACAGACCAGGTCCAATAATTTGTCAATAGTAACAGTAAGAGAGTATCTTTTTATAAACACAAGTCGATAATCTTTCAATATTCAACCAACACTTCATGTCATCCATATGTTCAACTACATAAAATTGGAGGTTAAAATGAGGAGTTATCTACCTTGAAACAGTCAGGTCTTCACTGGTGTTGTCAAATTAACTTTTGTACAAGCCTCATTGGTTCTGAAACTAAAGTCGTCATAAATGTTTCCACAAATAGAATTTTGAATAACAATCTTGGTGGTGATTAGGACCACTTCATATTGTGAGTACATGTATTTCTTAACTTAATTGTGACAACAATATGTATGTTAAGTTAATCAATAAAACTGAATACATAACTAACCAATTCTTTGGAGTTTTTTTTTATGGTGTTTATCTAAATTACAAATGGATTCTTGTCAATGTGAAGTACTGGTATACTGGTGAAGTGTGCTGCGGGTCGGGCTCCAACCCACGACACTGGACTTACTGGTATACTGATGTAGTGTACTGCCAGCCAGACTCGAACCCAGACTTACTGGTATAGTATGCCGCCAGCCAGACTCGAACCAGCGACCCCAGACTTACTGATGTAGTGTATGTGCCGCCAGCCGAGCTCAAACCCGTGACCCTGGACTGACTAGTATACTGATGTAGTGTGCCGCCAGCCAGACTCGAACCAGCGACCCCAGACTTACTGGTGTAGTGTATGTGCCGCCAGCCGAGCTCAAACCCGTGACCCTGGACTGACTAGTATACTGATGTAGTGTGCCGCCAGCCAGACTCGAACCTGCGACCCCAGACTTACTGGTGTAGTGTATGTGCCGCCAGCCGAGCTCAAACCCATGACCCTAGACTGACTAGTATACTGATGTAGTGTGCCGCCAGCCAGACTCGAACCTGCGACCCCAGACTTACTGGAGTAGTGTATGTGCCGCCAGCCGAGCTCAAACCCGTGACCCTAGACTGACTAGTATACTGATGTAGTGTGCCGCCAGCCAGACTCGAACCTGCGACCCCAGACTTACTGGTGTATTGTATGTGCCGCCAGCCGAGCTCAAACCTGTGACCCTAGACTGACTAGTATACTGATGTAGTGTGCCGCCAGCCAGACTCGAACCAGCGACCCCAGACTCACTGGTGTAGTGTATGTGCCGCCCTCCGAGCTCAAACCCGTGACCCTAGACTGACTAGTAAACTGATGTAGTGTGCCGCCAGCCAGACTCGAACCAGCGACCCCAGACTTACTGGTGTCGTGTATGTGCCGCCCTCCGAGCTCAAACCCGTGACCCTAGACTGACTAGTATACTGGACCGGGTGTAGCATGCCGCCAGCAAGACTCGAACCTGTGACCCCAGACTTACTGGTGTAGTATGTGTGCTGCCAGCCAGGTTCGAACCCGCGACCCCAAACTTACTGGTGTACTGGTGTAATGTGCCTCTAGCCGGGCTCCGACCGGCGACACAAGACTTACTGGTTTCAATGATACTTAACAAGTACATGATATATATATATATAGATATGGAACCTGATATTTCACCCATCAAATGGTTTAAAAAAGAAAGAAAAAACATACCACATTGAGACATCTTTTATTTATTGCAAGAAAATAATATAAAAAAAACAGATAGAGTTAAATTTCAAACGTGTTTACCTGATAAAAGGAGATGTGTGGTGGCAACAGTTTGGATTGAATTTGCGAAGTCTGATGGCGTAATACTTCACTTGCATGAATCTTTCATAAAATTACATAATTATCCTAATAATATCTTGAAGTTTCATTTCACAACTCAAAAACCATTTCAAACAAAGGAGCTTGAAATACTGTGTCTGTTCCAATTAACAAGCTTTACATTTGATCTAAATAGACACATAATTTAGATCGTTCTATCACAACCAAATAAACAAGGTCACAAAGTAGGACATGTAAATATTAAAGCAATTATAGAAAACTGATGTATGTGATATATATACATGATTTCTTTCATACCTACACGTGTAATACTGGCTGGTCTAGGGCAATACACTCATGTCGCCTGAGGCTGTATTGCATGGCTACCCATGCAATAAAGCCTCATGACGTCACAGCGTCAACAAAATCTGTATTTCCTCGGTAAAATTTTAACATTTTTTTCACAAATATGACTGGTTTTCCTATAAAAGATGGAAACACAGAATTTGTGTTGAAAATATATTCTAATTTTTCATGTATGGAAAATTGACTTCCAGTCGTGGATTTCTTTGAATTTATTTCAAAATGGCGGGATATTATAGTTGTAAAATTGCAATAAAACGTTAAGGTATGAAAGAAAATACTCTTTCATAAGTGGATATGAAGGATAGGGATATTCTACCCTCGGGATCACAAAATGTTGCAAAACCCACGGCAAGCCTCGGGTTTTACTACATTTTGTGACCCTCGGGTAGAATATCCCTATCCTTCATATCCACTTATGAAAGAGTCTTATAATATTGAAAATTATAACAGCTATAGAATAATCGTAAATGATAATTTGTAGATACACAATATTTACAAAAGCTGAGTACAACAAATCAGACTTGGATCAGATCTTGGATCAGATCTTGGATACGTGTATAATGATCCCTAACCTCAGCGCCCAGTGTCACGAATTTTAGGAATCCCTTAACTTAAAATTCTCCATAGGAAAGCATTACAGATTTAAAGTAAGGCTCCTTAACTTAAGAATTTTTCCTTAACATTTGTAATGCTTTTCTATGGGCAAATTAAGGTTAAGGAATGTTGGTGAAACTGGGCCCTGTTCTTCGATGAGTATATAATGAGTGTACCCCTAAAAATATCACATTATTATATGTAATTGCACATACAGTTCATAATGTTAACACAAAGAGGTCACCCCATCACCAGTGCCTAGATTTTCACCAATCCTCTTTGGGGTATGTAACATGTTAAATTTTGGACCAAAGTGCTTTGACGATTATAACTCTTGAACAATTCCTTGAAAACGTCATCTTGTTGACGAATCAGTCCTAAAATGCAAAGGGAATCCCACAGTATTAGGAATTTTGAGTAAACATCGATCCCCTCTGTACTTTTTGAGTAATAGTCACTGAGGTAACAAGAATATGTTAAAGGCCCACTACCTTTCTGAAAAGGCTTTTAATTTTTAAAATGGGAATGTAAAACAATATTGATAATTTTGTAGAGTCTCAAAAGTTATTAACTTACTGTTAATACTACACTTATCATCACCTTCTGAACAATTTAACTAAAATAAATATAATGTTGATTTTCATAAAGGGGGTCGTATTATGTTTCCTGCCGTCGTCCTAAATATCATGCATTAGTTGACTATCACTGCGCCAGACAGCAAAACAACAAAACAAATCTCTACAGTTATCATGTAATACGCAGGAAATCTTGCATTTGTTTGGTGTTGTTATCCAATTTTAGGCCATAGGTATATATTTTTTCTGTCATTAATGTTTTAAAGAAACCTTTAAATTTTGCTCCGGAAAGGTAGTGGGCCTTAAGGGGCAGACAATCACGTCGAAAAGTGATGCGAATAGCCAGCCATCTGATGATGGTGGTGGTGGGCTAAAAATATTACATTGGTATCTTAAGTTACTGGATACAGACAATATATGGAATAATAACAAAACAATTCTATAAAAAAAAAACCCCAATAAATCTCAAGTTAGTGTTAATCTCAGTAGTTGAGTAGGATGAAGTTTGATCCTGTTACAAGTAAAGCCTATAAATATTAAATCATCAAATAATAAAGATATCAAAAGTTTCTCTTCCACTATGATTTATCATTCTATTGTGCTGTAAGAGATTTCCCATCAACCCCAAACATATAGGACAGATTACACACTCTCACCTGTTCAATGCCAATCACTAGCAAGGAACTATCATGACGTCATGAAGCACTCACAAGATCCTCACTAGTGATTTTATGTACAGTCAGACACATCCATGATCATGTCGCGATATCAAATATATCTATTAGACCAATATCTCGTCTTTTTTCTTTTTCATGTGGGAGAAAAATAATTATTCCTCATGTTGGAGATGAGACAACAAAATTACAACCGTCATGGAAATTCATCTCTTGCCAAGTGTCATGTTGGACAATTATGAAGTATTGTGATTATGTTGTCACAGGTCCAATGTAGGACTTTAAGAGCCAATTGTTAACGTCCGTGTAGACCAAACCAGTCGCTACACTACACAGTGTGATGTCATTAGGGACATTGTCATATGAAGTAAATGTAATGCATATTACATACAAAGTGATTTTTCAATGACAGCTAATTATCTAAAGGGACAATGACAGTAAGGGACATATTCAGAGATTATTCAATGACGGTACAGAACATATTCAGAGATTATTCAATGACGGTACAGAACATATTCAGAGATTATTCAATGACGTTACGGAACATATTCAGAGATTATTCAATGACGTTACGGAACATATTCAGAGATTATTCAATGACGGTACAGAACATATTCAGAGATTATTTAATGACGGTACAGAACATATTCAGAGATTATTCAATGACGTTACGGAACATATTCAGAGATTATTCAATGACAGTACAGAATATATTCAAGATTATTCAATGCAGTACAGAACATATTCAGAGATTATTCAATGACGGTACAGAACATATTCAGAGATTATTCAATGACGTTACAGAACATATTCAGAGATTATTCAATGACAGTACAGAATATATTCAAGATTATTCAATGACGGTACAGAACATATTCAGAGATTATTCAATGACGGTACAGAACATATTCAAGATTATTCAATGACGGTACAGAACATATTCAGAGATTATTCAATGACAGTACTGAACATATTCAGAGATTGTTCCATGACGGACAGAACATATTCAGAGATTATAAATGTTGCGTAACATATTCAGAGATTGTTCCATGACGGACAGAACATATTCAGAGATTATTCAATGATGGACAGAACATATTCAGAGATTATAAATGTTGCGTAACATATTAAGAGATTATTCAATGACGGTAAGGACATATTTATTGATTATTTTATGACATCACGGAATATATTCAGAGATTATTCCATGACGGTAAGGACAAATGTATTGATTATTTATGACATCACGGAATATATTCAGAGATTATTCAATGACAGGAACAATAACTTCTGTTTAACACATATCTATATACAAATATCACATATAGCATATGGCACACACTATTGCCAGATATTTCACAAAAAACAAACATTTGAAGTGTTTGTGTCAGGACCAGTTCTTGTCCGCTCTCCAACAGTAATCTTTCTATTAATTATACCCCTACAAATTTATGACAAATTTTCATCTTTCTTCAACCGTCTCTCCCTCTCTCTCTCCAACGTTAACTCTCTCTCTCCCTCTCTCTCTCTCTCTCTCACACACAAATACACATTAAACACCATATATTGACTTTCTTCTTCCCGTTTACACCCTCCCTCATTCTTTTTCCTGTTTTTCTTCCTCTCCACTGCTTCCTCATGCCCTTAATCTCACCATCAAGGTTGCTCCCATAACCACGGGTAGGATATGTAGTGACTGTATTAACTAGAAGATTCCCCGATATATCACATATTGAATTGACGTAAGAAACATATAAACCAGAAGATTCATATTAAATAAATAATATTCAGATCAACAATCAATTTGCAGATCAATTAACAGATTATTACATAACTGTATTCGCTGTAATTAGCACCTTCCCCCTATAATCTCCCCTCCCCTTTTCTTGAGAAGCCGAAGTTATGTGAATGCCCACCATCTCACCCTCCGATGGATTTTTTTGTGTTGTTCAGATTTTCAACACCAGCATTGTTTCCCGTACGAGTCTTTCACATGTGAATTCTTATGTAATAATGCATCTCAAAAGAAAGAAGGCATTCCATGTTTACTGTGACAGATTAATGTGCCATGCATACAAAAAGAGTTAAAATATGATTGATTTTTAACTTTTGAGAGGTTTTTTATCCACAACCTAGATTTTGGTTCCCCCTTTGTCATCATGTTCAAGTGCCCTGGGTGTTAATTGCAGCGAATACAGTATTGTACATTTCATTTCAACAAATCACATTTACTTAAAGATAATCACCACATTTTCACATCAGTTCCACATTTTCAGATCATTTGCATATTTTCAGATCAGTTCCACATTTTCAGATCATTTGCATATTTTCAGATCAGTTCTACATTTCCAGATCGTTTGTGTAGATTCACAGGTCAACTACTACATGCTTTTAATGCAATTTCTCACTAAAGTTTGAGTACAATTAAAATGTTCCGATTAGCAAATCTTGATACTAGGTTTTAAGACATTCAGCCGCAGTAATGTAGACTCCCCACACACAAGTCACATTGTACCGAGCTTCACATCGCTCCGTCAGTATCATCCTCTGTCAGCAGCAGCTCGCGTCCTTGGTATCGTGATCCACGTTTACGTATCACCACGACAACCACAATCACGATGGCCGCCAACAGAACTATTCCTCCGACTGAACCTCCGATGATGTAGGCAGTCTCTGTCAAATAGACGCTTGAGGTGTTACATCAGGATATTAAACAATCTACGAATTATCAATTATCATTATAATCTAACCCTTTTTATACTGGCTAAACTAATCTATTAAATTATCAATAAATTTTTGCAATTATATCATCCAATTTATCAATAATAGAAAATCTTTTCATAACCTAATATCTACGAATGATCAATTTAATGATTATTATCCACGCTTTGAAAGATTGTGAAACTGGAAGACATTATAAATTTATTTTTTTTTCAGACGGCACCATCTTGAGTATCTGACTGACAGCAAAAAAAATACCACTTGATTACTAACATCTCAGGATAGTTTCAGTAAAGTTTCAGATGAATCCATTACAAGCTATTACAATAGGACATTTAACATAACATTTGGAAAGACATCAGATGATGACGGATAGAGTGGGATGACTTTAGGCCATACTGACCAGTACATCTGATAGGAGTGATTGGAGCTATATATAGTACCTACTGTGTCCCAAGGGAGCTGGCGAGGGGTGATTGGAGCTATATATAGTACTTACTGTGTCCCGAGGGAGCTGGCGAGGAGTGATTGGAGCTATATATAGTACCTACTGTGTCCCGAGGGAGCTGGCGAGGGGTGATTGGAGCTATATATAGTACTTACTGTGTCCCGAGGGAGCTGGCGAGGGGTATAGAACTTACTGTGTCCCGAGGGAGCTGGCTGAGTCTGACTGGCTGGCTGTAAAGGTCCATCTGGATTTCCTATCACACTTTTAGGGATGTATAGTATAGCTTAAACAGAAAATATCATACACATAATTAATGTATAGTAATATTGTACACATAATGTATAGTAATAACGTACACATAATGTATAGAAATATTGTACACATAATGTAGAAATATTGTACACATAATGTATAGAAATATTGTACACATAATATATAGAAATATTGTACACATAATGTATAGAAATATTGTACACATAATGTATAGAAATATTGTACACATAATGTATAGAAATATTGTACACATAATGTATAGATATATCGTACACATAATGTATAGAAATATTGTACACATAATGTATAGTAATAACATACACATAATATATAGAAATATTGTACACATAATGTATAGAAATAT
>SAYR01015525.1:190195-216682 GCA_004382745.1 Argopecten irradians irradians
GATGCTACCATTGCATTATGGGTGCTATCCCATGCTTGGTTTCAGAGAAGAAGTCGTTTATATGGAAATAGCCAAATTGACCCCTTTTGGCCCCGCCCCTCAGGCCCCTGGGGGGTCAGACCCATCATTTGTACAATTTTCAGTTAGTAGCCCATAAGGATGCTACCAGCCAAATTTTGTTGAAATCCGACCAGCGGTTATGGAGAAGAAGTCGATTGTTGACGGACGGACGGACGGACGGACGACGGACGACGGACGACGGACGACGGACGACGGACGACGGACGCCGGACGCCACGGTATGGCATAAGCTCACCTTGGTCCTTCGGACCAGGTGAGCTAAAAATAGAAATAAGAAAAAATACATTATTTTATAAAGAAGGGGCTTTTGTCCGGATGGCTTTTATCCTAAGGGGCTTTTGTCCGGAGGGGCTTTTGTCCTAGGGGCTTATGTCCAGGGGGGCTTTTGTCCAGGGGGGCTTTTGTCCTACACTCTTCCGACTCCTAGGCTCTGTTACTATCTCCCAAAATGGCTGCCATCATGCTTAGCTACACTGATACATTTTCAGTACCATATTTCTACATTCATGTCGTTCTTATGTGAGTAAATCATTGTTCATCATAATTTTAGTTGGTTTTGGAAGTGATTATTCTTGATTTTTATCACAAACATCGTGAATAATTAGCATATTTTCCTTGCAATATCCAGCTCAGACATGCAGACGGCTTCGGCCATCGGTACCGAAGCCGAGAGACTTCATGCATGAATAAGTGCTAATTTATGTCAAAGTGAACACCTCGTGTATATAACCAAGCCATATGGATAGCTCTTTTGTCTTGCCTTAATGGGGCTGGGTTGGAAGCCCTACAGGATAGTTAACTGGCTTGGCTTTATATATGAATAGAAGACAAATGCATGTGTGATTTGGGTCGTTAAATACAGAACATCGACTGTCGTTGGATCCTAAAAGTATGGTCGCTTGTCGCATAAGACAGACGGTCATTTAATACAGATAGATTATATAGTAATTTTTGCTGGGAGGAATAATTTAGGTCGTTTAAGACAGAAGGTCGCTGAATTCAGAAGGTCGCTAAGGCAATTTTGACTGTATGTCTGTTTAGGGTTACCCGACCGACCCTAATTTTTTACCCCCGATGCTTAATTTTTTTTCCACTTTTCTACGATTTTTTTCTTTTTTTAAAGTAAGGGTTTCGATCTCAGACTCCAGTTTCGGCCATCATTTTAGAGTGAAAGACACATTAAAAAAAAAAAATCCTCCAAACTGACCGACCCTATTTTTTTTGCCAAAGTAACCCTAAACAGACACCTTTTTTTTGGCCTAATGTTATATCCCCCCCTGGACTATCTCATAGTAAAAATGGAGACAGTTCAGGAGAAAAAACCTGAACCAATCACAGTCCTGCAAAGATTTCCTTTGAAGGCTAAAGAGATAGCGATGCCCAACTTCAAAGCTGCACTGTCAACCACATGTACCGTTATACGGCTCTTTTTAATATGTAGATCAATGAATTAAATTACCTGTTCTGTTGCCTTCAGTTTTACAACGAGACAGTGCAGGGGCGGATATAACGTCGGTGATAGTAACCCCTGAAGTATCAAGGATGGGGTTGAATATACTTACGTCCTGGCCTTTTTGTCCCAGTAAAATTGCAGACTCCGCGATAGGATAGTTTGTAATCGTAGGCACACAGACACCGTCCGTAGATACAGGCTTCCCCAAAACCACAGTGAGATTGCTTCATAGAGCCCTGTACACAGCTGGTGTTGTAGGTTCCTGTGCCAATCAAAATAACTTAATATTAACATACCAGACTTGACAGTCAAATGTTTTTGATTCCCAGAGTCTATGGAAAATATTTCATGGAATGATTTTGGTAAAATTTTAAAGCAATATTTTGAGAAATACTGAGAGGAAATAAATTATCGTATTAACGACCCAATAAGTGCCCAAGGCATTTATGAAATTGAAAAAAATGAAAAGGTGCTCGATAAGACGAAAATTGCAAACCTTATACATAGTATATACAGTTTTGGTCTTTATTTATGCATGGGCAATTGAAATGGAGGCCTCAAAAAGGGGGGTGGTCGCTTATAGGGACATGGGCGTTTATTGGGTTGAAAACGGCACATGTAATATCGTAAATTTTGAGAAGCATTTTTCTTCAGAATCAGAATATCTGTGCCAATATCACATGACAATTGAATATTACAACTTTATTGTTTCATGATAATAATAAACATTTTATAAGCTAATAAATCTTGCATATTTCATATTTGGGATCAAAAAGTGATGGCTATCAGCACAGCAATAACTATATATATATATAATATATTAAATAAAAAGAACATGTCATTGATGGTTTCCATATACTAAAAAACACAAACTTATAAAACAGTTTTTCTCCTTTGCTTTCCGGCTCATGCCTGTCTTTCAGGGGTTATGAATTCTTATTTGTACAAACAGACGTCATAGTCCAATGACGAATAGTAAGATTACGTCATGACATGATACATAAGATATTTGAATTGTATCTGAAGTAAAATAACAAAAACATCAGGCGGAAATAAAAAAACTAATTGGAAGTTCTTTGTCCGTTCTGAATTTGCAGCAGGTTTATCAGTTGAATGAAATACATTTCTTTATTTTCTCATTTTAAAAAGATTTGAATTGGAATTTGAATATATATGGAAATAAAAAATATCATTAGCACACATAATACAGAATGTTGTTTACTTTAGAATATTGAGATGTCTGTTTTGGTTTGTTGTGGTGTATGTAACTCTCTTTCTTCAATTCCATTCTGATGACCAATATAAAAATTGAGATTGCTACAAATAAAGTGACGTATATGACATTTTTGGATGTACAATTCATATTAGTTTAATTTTGAAATTAAAACCATTTTGAATGTATAATTTTACACTCTTATAATATATCACATGTTTTGCAACGCTTTCATACATTTAGTACAGAAGTATCTTGCATTTTCGAATCAAATTGAACTCACATAAAATACGTTTAAGGTTTTTAGGCTGACGCTTGCAATTTATTATTTTCTTGTTAATAAAATCAATTTCATTCTGTCCTATTTTTTCATGTAAGCTTCACAACCTTACAATTGGAAAATATTGGAGTTGTTGGATAAAAGTACTGACAGTAATACCAAGAAAATTTAGACCCAAAGTATTCGACATGAAGAAATGAAGACAAGAAATCAGAATCAGTACTGCTATATGCCACAGAAGCTGAAATCAAACTCATGACAAACAAGGCAATAATTTAATGAAAAAGTGCCTTGAGTTTGATGAAACATGAGGAACGGATATAAATAAAGCGAAAAGGGAAAATTCAGTCGCAGGTTGCAAATTAGTTATCTCAAAATTGGGGGAACAGAATGCGCTCCGAGGAACACATTCGCAAATATTGAAACAAAAAAAAGAATGGTACAATGAATATGTGGACAACTTACGGACTATATTGGTGTGAGCAAAAAACGACACCTTCGCGTCAACAACAACAAAAGATCAGAAATACGTAGAATGACTGCAAAAGATAAACTAAGACAACAGCAGACCGGAAAGTCACTTTTTATATTCGATGGCTGTTAAATCACCATCTCCAAGCTTAAGCCAACTTAACAATCCAGATTAACAAAACACCAAGCACGGCAAAGAATCACTGTACTACACCAGCATCTAAAAGAAATCTTCGACCAAGGAAAAAAATGGAGAAGTCACGCCATTGTCGCTTCCGGTTACAACAGATGTTACACATATATTGGTTAGAATTCGTGACGTTCTTTTTTTAGAAACCCATCATCAAATGAAAGCGGGGGAAAAACCAGGACTCATTGACTGAACAGGTACACAAAAAGTTATCAATATGTTCATCGCGCAGTTTAACGAACATGAAATTAATTTTGCTTAAAAAAGGTCTCAAATTTGGTCCTACTCCAAAATCAGATAAGAAGAATTAGAATGCGATGTTTTGGCGATTTTGTAGACAACTTAGATTGGAAGAAAAATATTTTTCTGACAATTACGATCAGTCCACAGAAAATTTACACTTGTGAGAAATAAGTCTACTTATAACCACCTAATGTGACGAATTGTTTTAGAAGAAACATATCTAGACTAAAGAAACATCCGCTTCCTATACCAAAATAGAGAAAAATAATTTGTCTTATCAACTAAGAAAAGCACAAGAAAATTTAGCACAAGACAAGACAATAATTATTAAGGGGTTGATAAGGGTGCGCTGTTTTGTCATGGATACTGACTACTATGCAAAAAGATTAGGGAAATGTTATCCAACGAAATTTTATAACGAATGAATTCTGAACAGGATGAGATGACTTTTAAACAAATTGTAAACTTGGTAACAGAGAAGGCGGTGAACTTCTTAAAGAGGAAATAGATTACTTAACAATTTTTCATTTAAAACTATACTTTTATGGTTTACCAAAGATTCATAAAAGCAGTCAAATTGCTAATGCATAAAAAGAACAAAATTCTGAGTATATACTATAACATTGTCCAACTGACTTAAAATTCAGACTATAGTCGGTGGATCTAATAGCGTTACACAACGTCTAAGTCATTTTTAGATATCATTTTAAAACCACTTTGTCCATACAGTACACGGAGTTTTGTTAAAGACGATTTTGACTTTTTAACAAGTTTACCAAAAAAGGTTGTACCAGTAGCAAATTGATTTCGTTTGATGTGGTTTATTTATATACAAACATTCCTACGAACTTAGTTTAAAAGCAGTCAATTTTTGACTGCTTTAATTCACAATCGAGTAAGTAAAAACTTTATTTTTGGAAGCTTTGAAAATAGTTTATGAATAGAAATGTTTTATTTTGATAATTCATATTATCAGCAATGTAAAAGTACAGCGATGGGGACAAAGGTTGCCCCAACGTATGCTACTTTGTTCTTGGTTACCTAGAGGAAATGCTTTACACAAACATCGGAAAAAGACAATGAACAAGCTGATTATTTAAGAAGAATTCATCAAATTTTAGACGATTGTTTATAATCTGCAATCAGATAAAGATGTAAATACATTATTTCAGAAACTAATAAGCTACATCCTGAATACAGTACACAAGGATTCTAGTACAGTAAACTACCGTTTTGGATATACTGTACATAGTAACCAGAGGCCCAAAGGCCTTAACGGTCATCTGACTACCTTGACAATAGTAAAATTAATTATATATGGTGTCACTTTGTCAGGATCATGTCAGGATCGTTTTTCAATATCTTTCACAAATTTTATTTCAAACAAGAGGCCCAAGGGCCTTAACATAATAGGAAATTAATTAGATATAGTGTCATGGTAGTCATCTTCGATTTGGATCAACCACAGATGTAACAATACTTTGTCGAGACCATGTCAGGATCATTTCATGCAAGTTTCAGCCAAATCCCTTCGGTAGAACATTGAGAAGAAGTTCAAAATGGTTTTCAAGATGGCGGCTGTACGGCCATCTTGGATTTCCGATCGACCCGAAAAATAACAACACTTGTCAGGACCATGTCAGATCATTTCATGCAAGTTTCAGCCAAATTGCAACCGTAGAACTTGAGAAGAAGTTCAAAATGTGTTTTCAAGATGGCCGCTGTGGCGCCATTCTGGATTTCGGATCGACCCGAAAAATAACAACACTTTGTCAGGACCATGTCAGGATCATTTCATGCAAGTTTCAGCCAAATCCCATTGTAAACTTGAGAAGAGTTCAAAATGTGTTTTCAAGATGGCGGCTGTGGCGGCCATCTTGGATTTCGGATCAACCCGAAAAATAACAACACTTTTGTCGGGACCATCTCAGGAATCATTTCAGGTAATTTCAGCTCAATCCCACTGGTCAAACTTGAGAAGAAGTTCAAAATGTGAAAAGTTAACGCACGGCGGACGGCGCACGCGCACACGACGACGGACGAAACATGACGACTATAGGTCATCTGACCCTTCGGGTCAGATGACCTAAATCTGAAATCACACTACTTGTATTGTAAACCGACGGATTCGCATAACTATCTTGATTTTTATTCAAATCATGCAAGGCATGTTAAGCTAAATATCCATTTAATTTAGCGTCCCGTCTAATCACAATCGTAAGTGATAAAACTATTTTTAGCTGAACGCTTAGAGAAACTTAGTTTTTTATCTGCGCAAACAGCATTATCCGCAAGAAGTTATAGATTATGGAGTTGAAAGAGCAAAAAAGAAGGACCTATTCATTTAAGGAAATCGAATAAAGTGGAATCCAAAAGCAATATAATACCTTTGTCAGTACTTTTAATCCAAAACAATACAATATTTTCCAATTGTAAAAGGTTGTGAAGATTATTATGAAAAATAGCGACAGAATGAAAATTATTTTATCTAACAAGAAAAAATAAATTGCAAGCGTCAGCCTAAAAACCTAAACGATATTTTATGTGCGTCAAAATTTGATTCGAAAATGCAAAGATCTTTGTCACTAAATGTATGCAAAGCTTGCCAAACATGTGAATATTATTATAGAGTGTAAAAATTATACATTCAAAAAATGGTTTTAATTTCAAAATTAAAATAATATGAATTTGACATCCAAAATGTCATATACGCACTTATTTGTAGCAAATGCTCAGATTTTTATATTGGTCAGACAGGAATGGAATTGAGAAAGAGATTACATTACCCGACACAAAACCAAACAAGACCATCTCAGATATTTAACAGTAAACGAACATTTTCATATGTTGCTAATGATATTTTTTATTTTACCAATATATCAAAGTTTCCAATAGATCTTTAAAAAGAGAAAATAAGAAATGTATTTCATTCAACTTATGAAACCTGTGCTAAATTCAGAACGGGACAAAGGAACTGCATATTAGTTTTTATTTCGTCCTCATGTTTTTGTTATTTTTTCCAGAACCATCACAATATCTTTATGTACCATGTCATGACTTAATCTTACTATGACGTCATGTTTTACAATAAAAGAATTCAAACCCCTGAAGACCGCATGAGCCGAGAAAGCGCTAGGGAGGAAAAAACTGTTTCATAGTTGTGTTTTTTTATGTATATAATATTATATTATATACATAAATAAAAAAGAACAATGTCCATGTGATGGTCTTCCATATACATAAAAACAAGAGCCCAGAGGCCTGTATCGCTCACCTGGTTTGTAATGCCAAGTAATGTTCTGAATACAGGTTTCATTGTTTCTTTTCTGAAGGAATTTTAATATAACCTCTAAATCCCCTATTGGGCCCCCCCCTCCTGCCCCAGGGGGTCAGAGCCAAAATTTATACAAGTTCTGTTCCCCTTCCCTCAAGGATGTTTATGGCCAAATTTGGTCACAATCCATGCAGAACTCTAGGACAAGTAGCTATTTATAGGATTTACCTATAAATTCCCCCTATTGGGCCCGCCCTCCTGCCCCCTAGGACCAGAGCCAAAATTTATACAAACTCAGTTCTTATTCTCCCAAGGATACTGGCCAAATTTGGTTACATTCCATGCAGAACTCTAGGACAAGTAGCGATTTACAGGATTTACCTCTATTTCCCCTATTGGGCCCTCCCCTCCAGCCCCCCGGGGACCAGAGCCAAAATTTATACAAGTTCTGTTCCCCTTCCCCCAAGGATGTTTGTGGCCAAATTTGGTTACATTCCATTCAGAACTCTATGACTAGTAGCGATTTAAAGGATTTACCTCTATTTCCCCTATTGGGCCCCCGCCCCTCCTCCGCCCGTGGGACCAGAGCCAAAATTTATACAATTCTGTTCCCCTTCCCCCAAGATGTTTGTGGCCAAATTTGGTTACATTCCATTCAGAACTCTAGGACAAGTAGCGATTTATAGGATTTACCTCTATTTCCCCTATTGGGCCCCCCCTCCTGCCCCTGGGGATCAGAGCCAAAATTTAAACAAGTTCTCCCCCTCCCCAAGGATGTTTGTGCCAAATTTGATTACAATCCATGCAGAAATCTAGGACAAGTAGCGATTTATAGGATTTACCTCTATTTCCCCTATTGTGCCCCGCCCCTCCTGCCCCCTAGGACCAGAGCCAAAATTTATACAAGTTCTGTTCCCCTTCCCCCAAGGATGTTTGTGGCCAAATTTGGTTACATTCCATTCAGAACTCTATGACTAGTATTGATTTAAAGGATTTACCTCTATTTCCCCTATTGGGCCCCGCCCTTCCTGCCCCAGGGAGTCAGAGCCAAAATTATACAAATTCTGTTCCCCTCCCCAAGGATGTTTGTGGCCAAATTTGGTTACAATCCATGCAGAACTCTATGACTAGTAGCGATTTAAAGGAAATGTTGACGGACGGACGGACGACGGACGACGGACGACGGACGCCGCGCCATGACATAAGCTCACCGGCCCTTCGGGCCAGGTGAGCTAAAAACCATATATATAATGGGAATTTAGAGTCATAATTTAAAATGACTGCCTGGTATATCCTATTACGTGTAATATAATAATTCACAGATTCTTTTTCTCACACCATTTCACAAGGGTCTGATCCCATAAGGGCTCATGTGGAGACGACCCTTGAATTGTCCAATCAATGCATTTACATTCACTTATTACATGCATTACTAGAAGCTTCTATAGGGCTCAGTAAGATTAGTGATCTGTATTTTCAAATTTTACATCTCCTAAAAAATGTTCCACCGCCGACAGAGCGTAATAAACGATACTCATCATTTTAACAATAATTGATGTTTGATTGTGTATATTTACGTTAAGTAACACAAAAATAATATAAAATAATTTATTTTGTTTTTGGTGCAAGCGCAATCAGTACTTCATTCCATATAGGACATAGTGCTACGGAATTCTTTCAGGAGGCAATTAATTAGTTTAAATATTTCTATCTTGAAGTAAAATTAGAAGCTCTAACTTTTCAATGGTGGTAATGGTGTTAAGTAAGTAACTTTTGTAACTGTAAAAAATACTAAATCGTCCGCTCCTTTTTGTGATGGTGAAAAAAATACCATTTGTCAGCGGTGGAGCATCTTTAAAGAATGACAAGAGAATGTCTATTTCAACACGGTTTACATACTTGATTTGATGACGATGGGGACAACAGTGGTCGGAGGCTGGACTGTGGTGGGGGAGGAGGTAGTGCCGATATACTTGGTGATATCACAACTCGCCAGGCCGGTCAAGGTTTCGTGGGTTTGTACGCTACAATGACTCACAGGGATGTTATCAATGGTGATGATGTCACGCTGTAGATCTTCAGGCCACTCGGTGATCTGACGGCCAAACACAGTCGTCGTGAAACGAACTCGGCCTGTCATCTACAACGAAAAGGTTTCATCAGCTACAAAAATCATATCCTACAGTCTGACAAAACTCTCCTTGAGATCTGATAGCTGCAATATTGTAGCCCAAAAGACTTTTTGACAGAAAATGGTGCCGTCTTTAGAGCTACAATTGGTGCCTATTATTGCTAATGGAGCAAAGTAATGATTATGCAAACCATTATAAAACGTTTGTTTGCATTTTTATCGTACTTGTTTGATATCGCTTACCTACTAGGCATTAAACTGAACCAAATAAAATATCAAATTCTCATCGAGGCATTATTTTTTTACATAATACATATGAAGTCTTTCTGAAAGGAATTTATACTCTAAATCCACAAATTGTGAATTTGACGTCTTGTGAGCGGTACGGTAGATATTTAGAATGGTAGTTATGTTGGTTTTGGACAAAAATAATATGTAAATGCATGTATATGCATAAAATAATTGGAAATCTACAAAAAAGTATAGAAAACTATGCCCGAGTGATTTTGGGAGGCAGCGCTCCACTACGACACTTAGGGACCAATTCGTACCCGGCCGAAAGGTATCGTAGGCCGGGTACGTATATTCATTCTAGAGATCTGACAGCCAGACATATTGCACTACAGCCCATCATCAATACAACACATCTCTACCCACGCATAACCACTTTGTATTTCAATTATTTTTCTTATATCTGATATTGATTTTCTTTAAATTTGACTACTACATCACCATGAAGATTAATGAAATTTCCTCTCATAATAAAAATAATATGGTGGATTGGTAGTAGATTTTTTGTATTTCATTTTATAATATTAAAATGATTGTCTTGTGTATACCACAATAATGAGTACACAGTATGTATGTACACATATCACTGCATGGACTAATGAATGTTGAACCAATATAGGTGTATAATTAAAATTAACATTTTGTATGATTGCTTTTTGAATATTCCTGACTATGCTTCTTACATATCATTGAGAATATATCTGGAAGTAGGTCAGTATCAATAATTTAAGAGAAATTTGACAGTTACATAGCGTTAATTAATAGTTCAGCATACAATAGTGATGACATCACAGCTACCAACAATCCAGTCATGTGACATAATTACACAAATACTGATGACATCACAGTTACCAACAATCCAGTCATATGACATAATTACACAAATACTGATGACATCACAGGTACCAAAATCTATAGTCATGTGACACATAATTACACTAATACTGATGACATCACATCTAAATGATAAATTAAGAGACATCTACAAGTACCAGCTTACCCGCAGGGAAAAACTAGTTTCATTTCGTTTCTGTAGTTCTACAAATATGACGACCTCAGCCAGATTTCTTCCAAACTGTCGACGCAGACCTTTAAACAAAAACATTCCTATCATTGTATGTCACTAACAAGAATATTTCTCAAACAATTACTCCTCTATCTCTAAGATTACTTATTGATAAGTAAATGATTCCTTTTAAACTTTTGGAAGTGATAATAGAATTTCAAGCGTGGCAAAGGCATCATTCAGCAAATTACAATTTTAATACCGTATTTTCAAGAGTAAACGGTACTACTTTTCCCCCTAGATATCGGCTGTGCAGCCTAGATTCCAGTGTGACTTATTTGTAGACAAAAACTAAGATCAGACAATTTTTCGAACAAAAACGTTACCTGGTACTGGTATACTGTCATTGTGGGTCACGAATTTGTGGACCGTACTATTAAGTGTCGGGAGTTGTAGTTTGATTTCCATTGCGGGAGGACTGTTACAGTGGTGAAAAATAAGACCGAGGCAAACATCAAAATCCAATTCTGTGCTCACAAACTGAAAAACAAGTAATACTATACCATAATTATCTGCACATTGCCAGCATGCCAACTAATACCCCAACCTTATAGCCCATTATCCCTTATTTCTAGATAGTTTTTAAATTGAATTATCTTGGTAAACTTCGGTTAAAACGTCATTGATTCTATAAAATTTCTGTTAAGATTGACATTCACCAATTTATGTAAACCATATTCATCATATTTAGAGCCCAGCTAGGGCACATAAATTTTTTTAAAGAGACGCACTAATTTGGGAACCAAATGTAAATTGTGGACAAAGAACCTGTAAAAATTTAAGACACATTATAACTATAGGATTCCCATGTAAAAGACAGCATACAATATGTCAATGAGATACAATGCCGCTGTATCATACATTTAATTGTAAAGCATCTTTAAATCATTGGGATATTTACAGTTTTTATTTAACTTAAAGTGTACACGGAATGGTTTGGTATATAAGGCTTGATAAATGTGTCATTGTATAAAATTTAGAATGGAGAAAGTACGAGTTTCATAGCGAATACGGTATTAGAGATAATGCGATTTTTCTCTAGAACACACCTGAAGCCCCAAGCCATTGACCCCGATTCGGGACTCCTGATCTGTGACGTCACGAGGACAATGGGACCTACTCTACTCGCATACGATAGAGTGGCGATTTTCTGTGTCTGCCATCTAATATAAACTATCTGTTTGTAAATATCGATTTTTACAGACACAAGTACCTGTGTACATGTCTGATACCTATTTAATATTATCCTCAATCATTGATATGAGTTTGGAATACGCTTGAAAATAGGGATTTATACCATGCATATATTGATGTACCTGTCGTAGATAAATGAACATTTCTGCGCGATTTCTGCACAATTATACACAATATAATGTGTATAATAATCCACGTACGTTGTACATCTACGGTATTTGGAACCACATATATATGAATATTATGTAAAGGATTCTTGACTATGTTATCCAAAACCCGACTCGGGTCGTTGTACTGGTCAAACCCGCTTTACAAATTTCCGACTTTTTCATATAACCTACCCATACGAATTAAGTTATGATTCTAAACATAATTTTTTGCATATATGTAATGCATCGACTAATTGCGTTATATCTGAAATCGATCCATTTTTTTTTTGACGAAATATATTCAGCTTTCATATATATCAATACATCCGACAACTTGTTGATAGTTCACTCAAGTTCATTTATTAGTGTCTTTAATTGAAAAAATAAATCATGTGCGAGTCAGACGAAAAAAAGACTGAAGATGTCTATGTCTAATCCAAGTTGCAGATATCAAGTACAGAACAAAATCAGAACTGTACTTCCGAATAGCCAATGTCGTGCTGCGTTTATCTCTTTACCTATATACTGCAGTAACTAAAACGCGTGGTCAACCGAGACTAATGAGGGGGCTAATAATCAGATTAAGTAAGAAAGGTGTTTAGTGACCTGTCACGCTTCGTTGATTAGCTCACGTCAGGTGTCAAAAGTAAGATCACAGGTAAGTTAGCGATGGACCATCATTTAATTGTTGTATAATGTCATATTTGTTTACACTTATAAATCCTTGGTTTACAGTAAAATATACCGTTCGAACATAACATATAACAAGTGTATAAATCACTGGATGTATACATATAATTGTATATTTCAGAATGACCAAGGTATACATTTGTCTCGTATATATATTTCTAGTTATGTGTATATGTATTTTTATAACAGAAACTACAAAATTATTTACAAATGGCATGTCGAGAAAGAACAATGCAAATATGATGCACAATGTCAGAATTTTGATATTTCTGGTAGTTGCTAGATTTTGGATATCCAATTCTTGGTGAATTTGGTCATTATCGATCATTATATAATACTAATAATGATAATCTATATGACCAATAAATGAACTGTTGAATATTGTTAAAATAACACATGTTCTCATACATGTACATGTAGCTGTAAAAGGAAGATAGACTCGTTACAGCTATAAATGAATTATGTATTTTAAATTCAATTTCTCAAGTATTTTATTTTTTTTATTTACTCCCCCTCCCAATTTATGTCTATGATATTTACGTGTATTGAACTATGAAATACATTTAACACCTTTTCTTTTCGTTATGCTGATTCTAGAAATTCATAGGCCAAGTGAATTTTTATTTATACAGTAACATATTCAAATGGATAATTATATGACCATCATTTTTTCGAATTCGTCTCTTTTTATATGACATTATGAAATTGAATATTCCCCAGGTTTGATAATTTAGTAAGCTGTTAAAACAGAGATAAAATCTCTACTTAAAAGTTTTTACACAAGGTACACCTGGTTTATACCAGAAACATGAATAACTTATAATTTCCGCTAATCTACTTATGTATTTAGCATGATGTCAGTTGCAATATTTCCTATTTTATATATAATTAAATCGTAACCATAACTGTATACTGTATATATATTTGTAAAATTCTCGTAACCCCATTTTAGGAATACATATATGCCCACCTTTGTGCTATAACCCCACTACGAAACACCTCACTGTCGTTGTCCTCGTGACGTCACATCCGGTTATTCCCCAAATCGGCGTGAGCAGCCGATTCCCTGATTAGCAGTTGATATACAGGTAAAAATCGAGTACTTCGGAGGGCGGTATCTCGGTACTGAAGCGGCCGATTTTGATGCGGTTTTCAACATTCTTGTCAGGAGATCAAACAGAATAACATATCTAAATATCATTTTCCATTCCGTGTACACTTTAAACTCCTTGTCATCAGGGACCTGCGGGAGGGGAGATACAGTATTTTACTGGGGATTTGAAGGTTGAGTTTATACTTACATCCATTACGTAGCGTCCTCCACAGTCCAGCTGTTCACACTTGTCACCGCTGTGGTCCTTACAGGCGATGTGTACACCTTTACCCTGTCGGTTTTGATTGATCCCACCAGCTAGTCGTGTCCAAGGGGCACACTCTCGGGGGGACTGACCGTGTACACCATACACCACACATCCTGTCATACAATAACAGTTGTTGACTGGGGTTGAGGGCAACAGATGATTTGTTGGACCTGAAGAAAAACTGTGGCCCGAGGTCTTCAACAGTTTGTGTAAGGGTCCAACAAATCATCTGTTGCCCGAAAACCCAGTTGATAACTGTTTTGTTATACCCATTGACTAAAAACTGATAAGCAATACATTGCATTAATTGACATCACAAATTGTAGGTGTGACGTCACTCCAGTCCAAAAGCACAGTTTGACAGTCGATTTTAACTTTGGACAGCTCGCAGAACGTACAGTTCATTTATTGATATTTTTGTCAATATAGAGTTTATATAGAAGCTATTTTATTGGGGTATAACAAGAAGCATTGGAGGGGAGTTTGACCGTGTACACTAGACAACAGACACCCTGTCATACCGTGTACACCAGACAACAGACACCCTGTCATACTGTGTACACCAGACAACAGACACCCTGTCATACTGTGTACACCAGACAACAGACAACCTGTCATACTGTGTACACCAGACATTACAGACACCCTGTCATACCGTGTACACCAGACAACAGACACCCTGTCATACTGTGTACACCAGTACCATACCAGTAAATTTAAGATGAATATACTGTAGCGGGTATCAGGACATCTCGGCACTTGGAGACCTCGGCACTTGGGCTTGGAGTCACTTCGGCACTTTTCCGAGGTAACCTCGGCACTTTTGTCAGATATCTCGGCACTTGTCGGTTTGACATTTTGTCAACAGTATATAAAGTTTCACTTATAAGTCCTTGATATATAAAATATCCCTTCTTATGTATCTGTAGTTATACATGTTGACAGAATACGAACATAAATTGAAAAAAAAATAAGATTGATTACAATTTGCGGCACTTGTTTATTTTGAGTTACACAAATATATGTAAATACATGTACAAGAATATTGAATAATTCTTAATTTTTTATCCTAAGCAACGTTGTTTCATAAACACATACGTAGACTGGTACAATAATAATGTAGTTAAGGGTTCTCTGTTCATAATTCACTGCGTTTTATGTTTATATAAAGATCGTCAGTTGTCTCTCATATCATACAATAATTACGGCAATAAAATTTTTATAAACTAGCTGCCAGTGTTTCATGGTAAAAGATGCATGGAATGTATTATGCTGTCGACAGACTTTTGAAGCGTGTAGGAACTAAAAAAAATATTGTCTAAATCGCGATCCCGTAAGAGAATGCAAAATGCTTCAATTTCTTAATTTCAGCGTTTTTAAAATAAATAGAGTAGACTATTCATAACTGGAATATTTGCAGCATACTGAAAATCGTATCGCTATAAGATTATCATGCTTATACCAACAACAAGATTAAAGCGCAGTGTATTTGACACGGACACATGCAATTTTATGTAATAAATCTTTCACTGAAGTATGGCTTTTGCGAGACGGTCGCCGTGACCGGGTATAATTGACAAGCATGCGACTACAGAGGCCCCGCCCCTACCATATCATTGGCTACTAGCCTCGATGTTCAGGTGTCAGTCAATTATTACCAACTGATTGACGAGGCGTGTTCCTTATATTGGTTACTGAATCTGTGCTCCAGACGAAATACGCTCAGATTTATTTCTGTAACCAAAAGGAAGCATATGATATGCAATATGTTGCTATAAATAAATCTTTAGTTATGTTTTGCAATCATGTCCATTTACGTTGGACTGTCCTTGTATTTTGGCATACCGGTAACCAGAAATAAATACCATCTACTTAAATTTGATGTATATTTTTTCGTTACAAAATTTCCAATTATTAGTTCACAATAAAATTTGTTACAGGGAAAGAAAATCATATTTAAATAAGGTTGTACAACCGTCTATATCTTCAATATGTAGTATCCAGTATTTTCAGTTATAAATGAATTATTAGGTAACTGTACATGTGAATTACCCGTAATATATTACGATGTTGAATTGACCAAATTACTAAAAATACATGTAACACTCGTTAGAACAGCGATTAAATGCGGCATATGGCACTGGAAAATTATACTCTAGCAGAAATTTTAATCTCAGACTCTAGTAATAAGGCATGATTATCAGAAGAGTAAAGCAAAGATAAATTATAAATTGTAGGTAAAATTCAAGTTTAATTAAGGATTAACTTGAATAGATTTTTTATGTTATGGAGATATAAACACAAAAATCTGAGTGTACTCTAAATATACCGCGAACGTTTATGATTGAGAGTACACTCAGATTTTTGTGTTATATCTCCATAACATAAAAAATCTATTCAAATTAATCCTTATAATTCAATTTACTAAAGACAATCTCTTCAACATTTAAAATTCATTTTGGGACTCTTTTGTCTATGAAATTATTACGCCGTCTTCTCAGCCAATCAGAAGCGACGTTACAAACTGCGACGCCATTTTTTCCTTAATGGGCTGATAAAGTAAATTTTTAAGCCAATGGAAATGCTCGTAACAAGCAACATTGAATTATTCCAAGACAAACCTATCAGCACAAAATAGCCGAGAATGAAAACAGTACAAAAAAATCTGACACGTACTTTATTCATTGCACTGTTTTCTTGTTCAGACCGTGTCTTGATACAACTTTGTCAAAAGATGTTGTAAAATCAATCAATCGTCGACGTTTAATTGGTTTTTTTTCCAAAACTTCACAGTTGGTCTCAGTAACAACTTACCTGGCTTTAGTCAACATTTTATACAGAGAGAGCGTGGTAATTTTCTTGTAAATGTTTGTGATAACAAAAAAACACCAAAAACAAAACCTGAAAAGTTATGTAAATTGGGCCTTTAACACGGTTGAAATCAATTCTTTACATTTGCTTTTAATTGTAATATCGAATTTCCCAACATTTTACTATATTTCATGCATTTTAACATATTTTAGTTGATTGTCACCAGTTCGTTTTTTAACCAAATTACTTGTGATCGTGGAAATAATATTAGCAGATTCCGTAATAATTGAATGTATACGAACCGTGAAATTCGATCGAAAAATAGTCAAAATGCATTAAATATTATATATAAGTAAAATATCAATAATATATTAAAACATTTAAATGCTAATAAATTAGAAATATGTTTGTTCCACAATTATTGTATCATGACTGAAATATAAATATAACAACTTTTTCACAACTTTAATCGGTCGTCACTGCTGTGCATCTGACACAAACAGTTTCATAAATTCGGAGAAAATTATAGGAAGGAAAGTAAATATTTCTCGTACAGCGATAGACTTTATAATATTTCAAAAAAACTAAGTGCCGAATTCTCTTCAAAAAGTGCCGAACATTCCAAATGCCGAAAATAAAAGTGCCGAGATTACCAAGTGCCGAATATCAAAGTGCCGAGGTCTCCAAGTGCCGAGACGTCTATGATTCCTGTAGCGGGATTGGACTGGGTCGATCATCGGTGACCATGCAGGTAGCTCAGTCGGTAGAGCACTCAGCTAGTATTCCGAGGGACCCGGGTTCGAATCCCAGTCTGGCCGCTACATTTTCTGCTCTCCTGTTACATAATTGGCGCCCAGCTAAATAACCCAAAGTGGTGGTGTTTGGAAGGGTCTCATAGGTCTTCGGGGGTGAAGACTTCGAGGAAGGAGGGAGGAGTGTACAGGATTGGACTGGGTCGATCATCGGTCACCAGGTACAAATGTAGCTCAGTCAGTAGAGCACTTGGCTAGTGTTTGGAGGGTCCCGGGTTCGAATCCCGGTCTGGCCGCTACATTTTCTCCTCTCCTGTTACAGTACTGTATCTATATTTGTACAAGTAAATGTTTGATGGTGAAATTTTATTTCTAGTCTTATATACAATGTAGTCAAAGTTGTACTTGCAAGTCGACTACAGGTACACATGTACCGATCGATATAAATACTCCAATTTTAGACCTCATTATAACAACATCGTATGTAGAAAACGTTTTCGATTATGTCATGTGATGTTTGTGCTCGCTCACCTGTGACCGTGGGGCAGACGATTGTCATATATTTAACAGAAATGGTGAATATGCGAAGGACACAACTTGAAGAACAAAATAAAATATAATCATCCAACGATTGATAGTCCACTGTCAAACGTATAATTACCTATAATCGCTAATGAAAGGCAAGACAAAAGCTGTGACGGTACCATCCTCGAGTGGCTTCCTCTTTAACAGGCTCCGCGATATGGTTAATACAATTTCCAAAATGAAAAAAGGCGGGATGGTATGTAAACAAAGAAATTATTATTGTCTTACATTAGACATAATTTTAGTCACAATTATACATCTGATACCACAATACTTGTAATTAAAAATAAATCCTACTTGTTTTTTAAGTTTAAATTGGCTGTAGATATTGATATAGTAGTTTGTTTCGCTTAAAAAATATGTCGTAAAATATATCAGCCATGTAAACACGGATTTGTAAACATTGATTTTCCTCTCAGTTTTCATTTTCGTTTTCAGTTGACTCATTGACGGTTATCAATTTTAGTTTGAGCCATCAGACCAACACTTTCATATCGCATATGATTAGACATAAATGTTGGTATTATTCGTTATCCACTAAATTGTATACTGTACGTACAGTATCCTTCTAAATACGCAAATAACATCCGATTAGGTCACTTCCGGAAACAACTAAGTCGAATGTGTCCAACATTCGTCTGCAGTTATGGTGTAAGGTTTGTCGACGATCACGGCTAATCTAACAGACTGCTGTAATACCTTTTGTGTAGATAGTCTGTGAAATCATTGTTTATTACATTACGGGGTTTCGCCGACCATGCATATCGGTTTTTGATGATGCTTTCACTTCACGAAAGCGCTTCCTAGGTTTACAATGAGAGGGCAATGTCTGATAGCTATCGGCTGGTTTAGATTGTATATATCTTGAGTTCCCTTATCGCGACAAATTAATGCCCGGTAATCCAGAGCAGTGTATGTGGCTTCCTGCATTGTGGATAAATAAGTTTTATTAAAGCGATGTGAATATAAAAACAAACTAATGCCTATGGAACACCTCCTTTGTTTGAATGGATTTAAGGACAAAGATGAATGTCAGAAATATAACATCTTTAATGTTGTGGATTAGTTACTGAAGCAAACTGAAATGGCAGACAATGGTGGAAGGTTTGTACATTTTAGCTATACTGAAAAAGGAGGGAGGAGTATAGCGGGGATTGAATTGGGTTGATCATTGGTTGAAGAGCATTCAATTAGTGTTCGGAGGTCCTGGGTTTGAATCCGGGTCTTGCTGCTACATTTTGTCCTCTCCTGTTACAAGTAAAGAAAAAATACTTTACCCCATAGTTTTATGATATTCAGAACATTTCTAGATCTATAGTCATACCAAATTATCACTTCAAAACAGACTCTAGCAAACCCTCATTCTTTCTCTGTGACTACTCGATCAAGACAGGAATGTACTTCTCCAGATCTTTCATAATCAGAATCTTGTGTCTTCTTCAAATCATGTCCTTCTCAAATGCATTGTATCTCGCGATCGATTTCCATTAATTTGTTTTTCTTATGATATTTACTGTACTTAATTTTTACATGTAGAAGCTACACCTTTCCATTATCAACATGATGTTTATTAATACATTGAAGTAGGTCGTAATTATATGTTTTAGGTATAGAAGGTACACTGCATGTACAAGAGATTTTGTTAAATTTGCAGATGTCTGCATGTGCAGATTTTAGAAGAGGGAGCGCATACACATGCATACCGCTGTTAAAGCACCATGCTGAAAGCTGTAATTAAATAATTGTCAGTGATTTTAAAAGATTGAATGACAGATGATTTATAAATGTGATGTGATAATGCATGCATGACTTTAAAAAAATTCAAATTTTTAATTAGTTAATTGCGGTAAATAATGTATTGACACCCCACCTATACATTTTTTTAATTGATTTGCAGACCAGAAAGTGTGGACGAATCTTTTGAGTTTATCAATTACCCAGATGATGATGTGACAGGCAGTCCTAAATATCAAGAGGGAAGAGGTCAAAGGTCGAAACCATTGTCACGTAATTCTGAATATGGATGGTTAAATGATGGAGAGTCGTCACGTGGACCGGCGGTTACCGCGGAAATGTTCCAGCAAATGTTTGATGAGGATGGCCGAATTGTAGATGAACACTCACTACGTAAAGCTGTCTTTATGGGTAAGAGTTAATTATCTCCCTTTCTCTGTAAGAATTTAGAGTTGACTCCCTTCCTTTGTCCTGTTATGTTTTAGTACTGCTGGGTGGCTCCAGGATCATGAAACAATCTTAATGATTTAAGTTTTGACTTAGCAAATCAAATATGACGTAATGTCTTGTAACATCTTTTGTGATTGGCTGAGTCTAAACTTAAGACTGTTTTAGACTGAAGGCCATTTTGTGATCTTGGGGCGGATGTTGCACTTATTAATTGGACAAAGGACCTGCATGCATGGCATACAGGTTCACAAAGATTTTTTAACACAAGGAATGTCCTTAACTTAAATTTTCCATTAAGAAGGCATTAACTACACAAACTATTTCTAAGGAAAACTGATTTTATTCTGTGAACAATTTTAAATTGAGGAATATCCTTATTTTGATAAATGTTCATAAACTGCTGCATGGATTGAAAAAATGATCATACAATCTATATCATTGATACTCTCAGGTCATGCTGAACAAAATTTTCTAAGCAAATTAGATTTAGATATTTACAAAATAATGATTGCAATGTTATCAGTTATAGTGAATAGTGTGGCATATTATAATTGTACATCAATCTGATTAAAATAAAATCACACCACTACAAAGCTTTACAATATGTTCATATAGAAGATCTAGATCTAACAACACCTGTTCAAGGTTACCTCCGAGGTTCGTTAGAACCATGTTTTACCTGTACAATGTGTTATCATATAGAATAAATAAGAACCAGGTCTGTTTGTCAGTACTGTAGATTTATTCATTCAGCTAGACAATGACCACAGTCATCTGTAAATAAAGATGCAAACAATCAATCATTAATGCAAAGTAATAGATTGACATAATCAATAAAGCACATGTTTATCTGTCCCTGTAAGTGCACTTATAATGCTACAAATGAAACATACCTATCAGTCCATTTATTATAGCGTCACATTAGCACATGGCAGTCTCCGATTGTAAGCGGATGTTATCCGTGATTATCTAATAATGAAACCGGCACGCTTGTGCCATCCGGAAACTAATTATACGCATAGTCAAAGGGCGATAATCCTCTATCTCCCCCCAAGTCTTTGGGAAAGTGAACGATAACTGAAGAACGAAACAAAGACTGAAAAATTGTAAAGATGCCTTTGACGTATAATCGCAATTAAGAGAGTTCGTAGTCAGCATGCCACTTGGGGGGCTGAGACGCGCGTGTTGATCGCCGTGGTGGCGTGTTAGTTGCAGTTGGCTCTGGTTCAGCACCGGGTCCGGAAGAGGTGTTGGAATCACTGGGAGTATCCTCAGAGGGAATATCACACATATCCGGGAGTAAATTAGGTACCTCTGGGGGCGGAGTGTGTAGAGGTGAAGTAGGGATGGCAGCTGGTGGGATTGACACGTCAGGTGCGGATGAGGCCCTGGAGGTCAAAGGGAGGTCGGTGGAAATGGTTCGAAAACCGGGGGGCCGTTGCACAGGGGTGTATTTCCGAAGGAATTTTCTGTTCCGAATTGTCATCCGTCCAGAACCATCGACCCGAATAATATACTGGTCAAATTGTCGAACTTCAATAACTTTGCCGGTCTTATCCCATTTCTTCGGGTGATTGCCAGTCTGATTTTGTAGACGGACATGGTCACCAATAACAAGGGGTGGGAGACGCCTTGTGTGTTCAGACCACCTTTCAGCATCCCTCATGTGGCGGTTTCGAAGGGCCTCCTCTCTGGCAACGAGGGTCTCCCGCCATGTCTGATGAGGTTGATATTTGCCGGGAGGGATAGGAATGAAATCCCTAATAGGATGGCCGAATATGCACATTGCTGGAGAAAGCTTGTGGTCGCGGTCAGGCGTATTCCTGTACTGTAGGATTGCACGCTGAAACATGTCGGTGTCAAGGTCACCGCTGGAAGAAGTATTGTCAGCAATGAGGCGTTTCACAGTTTTTACTCCGACCTCGGCACGACAGTTGCTGTGTGGGAAAGCAACCGAGGACAGCCGATGATGGACTCCCCAATCTTGCAGAAATTGCCGCGTTATTGTTGCGGTAAATTCTGGACCCCCGTCTGACGCCAATTCATCTGGTATTCCGTATGTTGCAAATGTCCTTCGAAGACATGTAAGGAGTCCAGCTGCACCTCCGGAAGCCCTTTCTACTATTGGCCAGTTGGAGTACCGATCAACAATCACGAGGTAATTGATGCCTTTGTGTGTAAAATAATCTGCACAGATGCACTGAAAAGGGTAGTCAGGCGACGTCAATGGGTGTGGCGGAGCATTTGGATTCGATGGTGCAATGCGATTGCAGTGGTTACAGTTAAGTCTGATTGCATTTATTGCACGTGTAATGCCAGGCCAGAAGTTTCATTTGTAGCATATAAGTGCGCACTTACAGGGACAGATAAACATGTGCTTAAATTGATTATGCAATCTATACTTTGCCATTAATGATGATTGTTTGTATCTTTATTTACAGATGACTGTGCGTCATTGTCTCAGCTGAATGAATAATGTCTCTACAGTACTGACAAAACAGACCTGCGTTTCTTATTTGATGACCACAGTCAAGAACTCTACAGACCATGCCAGTCAAAAATGCTCCCATAGAAAACTGCTGCATTCCAGACAGGGGATTACGACGGCCGCTATCGTAGCTGCCCTAATTACAGCACACAGCACTGTGCACGTTCGTACTCCGCTACCCGCTGCCGAAAGTCGCAGAAGATAAAACGGCCGCACCATATCTCCGTCAAGGAACACATGAGGAATGGGACATACTTACACATCTCGCTCAGGGACGAATATGTTGCTGCCACTAACATAACTGGCGAGATGTGCGTCACACACTTTAGAATGTTTGTGACGAGGACCCTAAGGAGAGACCTCACCCACTCCACATCGCGATAAATTGGACAAATAAATCGGCCGCCGAGGTCCTTAAGAGGCTATAAAGAAACTACGCTGTGGCGACGCGAAAATAACATGCGTTGCCAGAGCTCGCTTTCACAATATGAGACAGGACAGAGATGAACCTATCCGCAAAATTTAGTGCCCGTCTCCGGTGGCCAGGCTAGTGTATGTAATTTTATTAATAAATTTACTTCTTGCCCGCAAGATGTACATTAACACAGATGCATAGTGCGTGATGCCCCTGGCTAGAGCGACTCGCTGACCCAGACATACCAGCTCGACTACTCAGGATAAAAATCAAGATATGTCCTTGGAGGAAAGCATTCCCATTGTGGAAGCGAAGGAGGCTGTAAACGTTCGGCGTCACGTTATTGGACACGCAGGTTGTCCGCAAATGCAACAAGCACATACAAGCAAACACCGTCGCGTCGTCGTCAAGTTCCCAAACAAACAGAAAAAATGTTCCTATTGTGGTAAAACAGCCAGTTGGAGTCCGATCCCTCGCCCGTGAACGAAAGACTATCTTCCCTGCATTACGGACACAAATGCACAATTGTAACAAAGAACATTAAAATTCAGTCTGTGTGCCGTGCGAAAGCCACCTCCGAAGCAACACGAATCGGCCTGCTGCTCAGACGATACACGTTTTCAGAACTTGTGCGTCATTTCCGAGAACATGAATGGGCAATCGTCAAATAAGCATCGGGGTTGTCACCTTATACGAACCTGTCGGATAGATGGATAAGAGTTGTTCAAAAAACCCCAACCCCTATGTAATCTTCCATCCCAGGGTGCTAGCAGAAACTATGACTCTCTAGCGGTTTCACTTTGAAAAACAAAGCTCGAGAGCCACAGCTGTCGCCGCCCATGGCAGATAAACTGGAGTCAAAGCTGCCTTGCTGGCATAAGGTCATTGAATCGCCTAGAGGAACTTTCCAAAACAAGACCTCATACCGCGTCACTATGAAGATGCATGCTGCCAACAGCAAGGGCACTCAACATCCTAGAGCTACCCCGATCCTTAGGATTGCGGGTACTTAACGCACAGGGAAGATGCATTGAAACACCGGCAAATGACCTACGTCACGAAATGAATTGAACAAAACTTTTCCTTCAGTAGAGAGGCCTGCCCCACTTCTTTAGGTATAATTTCAGCCACCCTTCCCCTCACTTAGGCGAAGCACAAACAACAATCAAATGTCATCGGCGAAAAAGCAGAGACTACTCCTAGAACCCAGACCGAGACTTACACCCTGTCAGTGTCCTAAACGTGAGTGCCGCCTCCACCGCCTAACACACTACCCTTTTCCCCATTGCGATGAAAGATTCTGCCATAAACTGCGTGACTTCCTCCTTAATATTACCGACCAGCACCTTCAACGTCTTAATCATCAGCCCCTCCCATGATGTCAGGACCACCCACTACGACTTTGGTGGACCCCGAGACAGAACCTGTTTCGGATCACCCACACTCCAGTCCCAGTGCCCTTACCATTGGCAACGAGGAGGTGAAGATCCATAGACCCAGGATGTCGCTCTAGGTGTTCTGAGCCTGTTCCCATAGGTGAACCGTAACCTGGTTCATAGGATGGTCATTGTGCTAAGAAAACGGAATTCCCTCGGACGTACGGTCGACTTCCAGGCTTAAACGCTCATGCAAAACTAGGGAAAACGCACCATACTCCGTCTCCATTCCACCAGGCGTAGCGTTGGTGCCACATGGAGTAAAGAAGACAGTATTAGATGCAATGAACGGCTACCACAGCATTCCACTACACCCAGACGACGACACCTCCACCACATTTAATCACGCCGTGCGCGGCAGATACAGATACAAACGCCTCCACAGGTGTACATCGCCTCTGGTGATGGCTACACATAGACGCTATGACGACCATTGTAGCCGACATTCAAAACAAGACAAATGTGTCGATGATGTCCTCCTTTGGTCCGACACAATAGAGAAGACTTCTTCAAACAGTTAGAATGGCTTGATCTTTGTGAGAAAGAATGGCATCACACTCAATCCGGAGAAATTCGTTCTTGCTCAGGACACCGTCGAGTTCGCCGCTTTGAAATTACCTCAAAGCGTGCGCCCTTGCTCTAAATACATGGACGCCATCCAGAACTTTCCCTACGACCTCAAACATCACAGACATCCGATCCTGGTTTGGCCTAGTAAACCACGGTGTCTTACGCGTTCAGCATGCGGAACCAGATGCTACCATTTCGCAAACTCCTCCAGCGGGGAACACCCTTCTTTGGACCGATGAACTGGAGAGTTGTTTCAAACCTCAAGACCAAGATCATCCATGATATCGAAGACGGTGTTCGCATATTTGACTGCAGAAACCAACGTGGCCTAGCCACAGACTGGTCCAAAATCAGGCATTGCTTCTGGCTTTTTCAGAAGCATGCAGTTGCCCAGGTTCACAGCCATTTTTGCTGTAGAACTTCGTTGGAGAGTAACATGGTCCCGAAGCAGGTTCACACATTCAGCAGAATCTCGCTATGCCCCCATTGAAGGAGAAGCCTTAGCTGTCCCTGACGCCTAGACAAGCACGGTATTTCGTCCTTGGCTGTGAGGACCTCATTATCGCAGTCGATCACAAACCACTCCTTCGTATCCTTAGTAATCGTCCTTAGAGGATATCCCTAACTCCAGACTTCGAAATTTGAAGGAGAAAACGCTACGGTTACAAATTCCCGTGTTGTCCACATCCCTGGCGCAAAACACTGCGCTGCAGGACTGCATATCTAGACATCCTTGTGGTGAAGCAGACTTAACTACATCTCCCAGATGACATATCATCTCTATCAAATGGCCTGATGTGATCCGAACATTCGAGTCCCCAGATAACATGGAAGATACTTTAGTTAGCTGCAGCTGAATCCTCCCTCTCATCGCTGGGTACACAAGCAGTCACATGGATAGGGTCCGGGTAGCCACGCGAGTGATGAATCTATGACCAGCTTCTAAACTTAATCGAGACGGCCTCCCCAGAGGCACGCCACGCCCTTCCACCAAACTTGCGTAGTTTCCATCAGTTTCAATCTGATCTACACACGCTTGATGGCGTAATTCTCTACAAGGCCGCGTCGTAGTTCCCCATTCCCTCCGGACGAAGTTCTTGCAACCCTGCACTCCTGCCCATCAAGGAGTTTCTATGATTGATTGCCAGGGCCAGAGCGCC
>SAYR01015525.1:217448-236694 GCA_004382745.1 Argopecten irradians irradians
CAACATTAACTGTACGTGGATTTATATATGTTGACACTAAGATATCAGTGATGAACTTAAGCTAAATCGGGGGGGGGGGGGGGGGGGGGGGGGGGGGGGGGGGTTGGATTATTATGTGAGATATTCATTTTACGTGGTATATATAAGTGACACTAGATATCCAAGTGATGAACAATTCTGTGGATATTAGAAGATGTGAATTCTTTAACGTGGATGATACTTCATCGGACACTTATTTTAAAAGTGATTGCTACGGGTATGTTAGTAATTTGTGTAATGAAAGCAATATATGTCAACTTAATTTCAAGTTGTACAATGTGACATATGGATATCTGTGAGCAGAACTTGAAGTGTGTCGATTGATAGTAGATATTCCGTAAAAGGGTTACTATTCGTGAAACGATTTGACTTTTAACTTTTAAGTGAAAGTATATGTGTTTCATTCCATTGAGTGGATTATTCATTCAAATGTGACGATTTTCTCTTTGTTGGATTTATTATGTTGATCTTCTATTTCATTGGTTGATCATTATTGTTATAATAATTAGGTGATCAGAGTTGACTGGTATGACATGTTTCTTTTCTCATAAATATATAATAAGTTCAAGTGACTGTGGAAGGTGAATATATTCGCCGCATGTTTCATTTGCGCGGAAAACGTGTTTAATTGTCGCGAAGCTGGTATTTCTCACGATATACGCGTGGACGTCTATGTAGTTCACGGAATGTACACCGAATATTGCGCGCGGAAGTGGTTTTTTAATAATTTATGTAAACGCGGTATCGCGCGTTATACGATATCCTTTCAGTGGTTTAGCGTGGGTTACTCTTCGCGTAAACTCCATTTTGCAGTCCTGATTTTTATCATTTTATACCATGTTTAAATGTAGATTTCAGTAATAGATGTAGTATACCTTAAACTTTTCGTCGAGAACAAAATTGAAAATGTTGGGGGTAGTGTAGCGTGGAAATTTTATGTCACGCTTAGTTTTTATTGTTTGTAAAGTTAAGTTTATTTGTATTGTAAACTAACGTTTTATAACTATTTAGTGTCATCGTTATTAGTTATATATATCCAGTTGTTTAGTGTATATATACATACATAGGACAGTTAGGGGCCAGGTGTGCCACGGTGCACGTCCCATCTGGGGTCGTTTACGTATAGTAGGGAGCTTAGGACACGCGATTCCGTTTTCCATATAAAGCGAGTTGTTTTACGACTAGGGCTGGTGTATTAGGGTCAGTTGATAGACCGGTTGCGTAGGGTGTTTGTCGTATTAACTAGTAACAGAAGAGCTAAATTAGGTAGTGGTCCACTCGGCCAGCAAATTAGAGTTACGGTTGGGAGGGGGGATAGAAGTAGGTAGAAATACGTAATCATAGTTAAGCATTCAGCCAAGTGAACGGGAGAATGATATGGACAGGAGCGGGTTTAGCCAATTGAGGATCATTAGTAATGATAAGTGGTTATAAAAGGGGTGCACGTGAAGAAAAGACAGAGTCGCATGGACAGTTTTGGGAACGCTAACTCCACACATCTCAGGATCAGTTATTTTAATTCGGATTACTTTAACTACACTTAGTGTTTGTGACTATGGGATTTTATTACTGGGATGTACTGTACGGATATTTCGTAATGTATCAATGATGTGATTATCATATCGGATTACTGCTATCATCCTTAGTGTGTGACCTGGGATTTATACTTGCATTTGGGATGTACTGAATCTCGCAATTGGGATATCACCTACAGTGAATCATGAACATTACAGGAAACAGTGTACAGTGTGTGTGTTCCTAAGGACTTTATTTTGTGAACTATATACGTGGATGTTTATGTGAATAACTATGTGAATTTTAAAGTGGACGTTTTCTAGTTTTTCCTGCCGTAGTTCAGTTCCTCATGCACGGACCTTAAGGTAGTAAATAGCGTCTCTGTCATATAGCCATAGGCATAGTGTAATAAATTTTTGGGAAAGCTAGCAAATATTCAAAAAAAAACTAAGTGCCGAAATTCTCTGTCAAAAAGTGCCGAACATTCAGCGAAATCGAAGATTTTTGGCGTTATAAGTGAGTGTGTGTCGTGTCGAGGATTACCAAGTGAGAATATCAAAGTGCCGAGTCTCCCAAGTGCCGAGACGTCTATGATTCTGTAGCGGGATTGGACTGGGTCGATCATTCGTGACCATGCAGGTAGCTCGTCGGTAATGCACTCAGCTAGTATTCGACTGGCGAGCCCGGTTGGGTAAGTGAATCCGAGTCTGGCCGTACATTTGCTGCTCTGCCTGTTCACTAATTGGGCGCCCAGCTAATAACCAAAGGGTGTGTTTGGAAGGGTCCATAGGTCTTCGGGGGAAGACTTGTTCGAGGAAAGGAGGGAGTGAGTGGTACAGGATTGGACCTGGGTCGATCATCGTCACCAGGTATCAAATGTAGGCTCAGTCAGTAGAGGCACTTGCTAGTGTTTGAGGGTCCCGGGTTCGAATCCGGTCTGGCCGCTACATTTTGTTCTCCTCTCTCTGTTACACGTAACTGTACTACTATCATTTGTCACCAGTAATGTTTGAAGTGGTGAAATTTTGATTTTCTAGTCTTATATCAATGTAGTCAAAGTTGTACTTGCAAAGTCGAGCTAAGGTACACATGTACCGATCGATATAAATATCTCCATTTTAGACTCATTATAAAACATCGTATGTAGAAAAGGTTTTCGGATATGTCATGTGATGTTGTTGAGCTCTGCTCACTGTGAACGTGGGGCAGACGATTGTCATATATTTAACAGAAATGGGAATATGCGAAGGATCACACATTGAAGAACAAATAAATTCATCATCCAACGATTGATAGTCCACTGATCAAACGTATAATTACCTATAATCGCTAATGAAAGGCAGACAAAAGCTGTGACGGTACCATCCTCGAGTGGCTTCCTCTTTAACAGGCTCCGCGATGATGGTTAATACAACATTTCCAAAATGAAAAAGGGCGGATGGTATGTAAACAAGAAATTATTATTGTCTTACATTAGACATAATTTTAGTCACAAATTATACATCTGATACCACAATACTTGTAATTAAAAATATAATCCTACTTGTTTTTTAAGTTTAAATTGGCTGTAGATATTGATTTAGTAGTTTGTTTCGCTTAAAAAATATGTCGTAAAATATATCAGCGATGTAAACACGGATTGTAAACATTGATTTTCCTCTCAGTTTTCATTTTCGTTTTCAGTTGACTCATTGACGGTTATCAATTTTAGTTTGAGCCATCAGACAACACTTTCATATCGGCATATGAATAGACATAAATGTGGTATTCATTGTTATCCACTAAATTGTATACTGTACGTACGTATCCTTCTAAATACGCAATAACATCCGATTTAGGTCACTTCGCGGAACAACTAAGTCGAATGTGTCCAACATTCGTCTGCAGTTATGGTGTAGGTTTTTGTCGACGATCACGGCTATCTAAAGACTGCTGTAATACCTTTTTGTGTAGATAGTCTGTGAATATCATTTGTTTATTACATTACGGGGTTTCGCCGACATTGGCATATCGGTTTTGATGAATGCTTTCACTTCACGAAAGCGCTTCCTAGGTTTACAATGAGAGGGCAATGTCTGATAGCTATCGCTGGTTTTAAATTGTTATATAATCTTGAGTTCCCTTATCGCGACAAATTAATGCGCGTAATCCAGAGCAGTGTATGTGGCTTCCTGCATTGTGGATAAATAAGTTTTATAAAGCGATGTGAATATAAAAACAAACTAATGCCTATGGAACCCTCCTTTGTTTGAATGGATTTAAGGAGCAAAAGATGAATGTCAGAAATATAACATCTTTAATGTTGTGGATTAGTTACTGAAGCAACGAAATGGCAGACAATGGTGGAAGGGTCTGTAACATTTTAGCTATACTGAAAAAGAGGGAGGAGTATAGCGGGATTGAATTGGGTTGATCATTGGTTGTAGAGCATTCATTAGTGTTCGGAGGTCTGGGTTTGAATCGGGTCTTGCTGCTACATTTTGTCCTCTCCTGTTACAAGAAAAAATACTTTACCCCATAGTTTAATGATATTCAAGAACATTTCTAGATCTATAGGTCATACCAAATTATCACTTTCAAAACAGACTCTAGCAAACCCTCATTCTTTCTCTGTGACTACTCGATCCAGACAGGAATGTACTATCTCCAGATCTTTCATAATACAGAATCTTGTGTCTTCTTCAAATCATGTCCTTCTCAAATGCATTGTATCTCGCGATCGATTTCCATTAATTTGTTTTTCTTTATGATATTTACTGTACTTAAATTTTACATGTAGAAGCTACACCTTTCCATTATCAACATTGATGTTTATTAATACATTGAAGTAGGTCGTAATTATATGTTTTAGTATAGAAGGTACACTGCATGTACAGAGAGATTTTGTTAATTTGCAGATGTCTGCATGTGGCGATTTTAGAAGAGGGAGGCGCATACCATGCATACCGCTGTAAAGCCCATGCTGAAAGCTGTAATTAATATTGTCAGTGATTTTAAAAAGATTGAATGACAGATGATTTATAAGTGTGATGTGATAATGATGCATGACTTTAAAAAAATTCAAATTTTTAATTAGTTAATTGCGGTAAGTAATGTATTGACACCCACTAATACATTTTTTTTAATTGATTTGCAGACCAGAAGTGTGGACGAATCTTTTTGAGTTTATCAATTACCCAGATGATGATGTGACAGGCAGTCCTAAATATCAAGAGGGAAAGAGGTCAAAAGGTCGAAACATTGTCACGTAATTCTGAATATGGATGGTTAAATGATGGAGAGTCGTCACGTGGACCGGCGGTTACCGCGGAAATGTTCCAGCAAATGTTTGATGAGGATGGCCGAATTGTAGATGAACACTCACTACGTAAAGCTTCTTATGGGTAAGAGGTTAATTATCTCCCTTTCTCTGTAAGATTTAGAGTTGAACTCCCTTCTTTGTCCTGTTATGTTTTAGTTACTGCTGGGTGGCTCCAGGATCATGAAACAATCTTAATGATTTAAGTTTTGACTTAGCAAATCAAATAGACGTAATGTCTTGTAAACATCTTTTGTGATTGGCTGAGTCTAAAACTTAAGACGTTCTAGACTGAAGGCATTTTGTGATCTTGGGGCGGATGTTGCACTTATTAACTGGACAAAGGACTGCGTGCATGGCATACAGGTTCACAAGATTTTTTAACACAAGGATGTCCTTAACTTAAATTTTCCTTAAGAAGGCATTAACTACACAAACTATTTCTAGGAAAACTGATTTTATTCTGTGCACAATTTTAAATTGAGGAATATCCTTATTTTGATAAATGTTCATAAACTGCTGCATGATTGAAAAAATGATCATACATCTAATTCATTGATACTCTCAGGTCATGCTGAACAAAATTTTTATAAGCAAAATTAGATTTAGATATTTACAAAATAATGATTGCAATGTTATCAGTTATAGTGATAGTGTGGCATATTATAATTGTACCATCAATCCTGATTAAATAAAATCACACACTACAAAGCTTTACAATATGTTCATATAGAAGATCTAGATCTAACAACACCTGTTCATAGTTACCTCCGAGGTTCGTTAGAACATGTTTTACCTGTACAATGTGTTATCATTAGAATAAATAAGAACCAGGTCTGTTTGTCAGTACTGTAGACTTATTCATTCAGCTAGACAATGACACAGTCATCTGTAAATAAAGATACAAACAATCAATCATTAATGCAAAGTAATAGATTGACATAATCAATAAAGCACATGTTTATCTGTCCTGTAGTGCACTTTAATGCTACAAATGAAACATACCTATCAGTCCATTTATTATAGCGTCACACTAGACATGGCAGTCTCCGATTGTAGCGAGATGTTATCCGTGATTATCTAAAATGAAACCGGCACGCTTGTGCCATCCGGAAACTAATTATACGCATAGTAAAGGGCGATAATCCTCTATCTCCACCAAGTCTTTGGGAAAGTGAACGATACTGAAGAACGAAACAAAGACTGAAAATTGTAAAGAATGCCTTTGACGTATAATCGCATTAAGAGAGTTCGTAGTCAGCATGCCACTTGGGGGGCTGAGACGCACCGTGTTGATCGCGTGGTGGCGTGTAGTTGGCAGTTGGCTCTGGTTCAGCACGCGGGTCCGGAAGAGGTGTTGGAATCACTGGGAGTATCCTCAGAGGGAATATCCACATATCCGGGAGTAAATTAGGTACCTCTGGGGGCGCGGTGTGGTAGAGGTGAAGTAGGGATGGCAGCTGGTGGGATTGACACGTCAGGTGCGGTGAGGCGCCTGGAGGTCAAAGGGAGGTCGGTTGGGAAATGGTTCGAAAACCGGGGGGCGTTGCACAGGGTGTATTCCGAAGGGAATTTTCTGTTTCCGAATTTGTCATCCGTCCAGAACCATCGACCCGAATAATATACTGGTACAAATTGTCGAACTTCAATAACTTTGGCCGGTCTTATCCCATTTCTTCGGCGTGATTTGCCAGTCTGATTTGTAGACGGACCATGGTCACCAATAACAAGGGTGGGAGATGCCTTGTGTGTTCAGACCACCTTTCAGCATCCCTCATGTGGCGTTTCGAAGGGCTCCTCTCTGGCAACGAGGGTCTCCCGCCATGTCTGATGAGGTTGATATTTGCCGGGAGGGATAGGAATGAAATCCCTAATAGGATGGCCGAATATGCACATTGCTGGAGAAGTTGTGGTCGCGGTCAGGCGTATTCCTGTACTGTAGGATTGCACGCTGAAACATGTCGGTGTCAAGGTCACCGGTGGAAAGAAGTATTGTCAGCAATGAGGCCGTTTCACAGTTTTTACTCCGACCTCGGCACGACAGTTGCTGTGTGGGAAAGCAACCGAGGACAGCAGTGATGGACTCCCAATCTTGCAGAATTGCCGCGTTATTGTTGCGGTAAATTCTGGACCCCGTCTGACGCAATTCATCTGGTATTTCCGTATGTTGCAATGTCCTTCGAAGACATGTAAGGAGTCCAGCTGCACCTCCGGAAGCCCTTTCTACTATTGGCCAGTTGGAGTAGCGATCAACATTACGAGGTAATTGATGCTTTGTGTGTAAAATAATCTGCACAGATGCACTGAAAAGGTAGTCAGGCGACGTCAATGGGTGTGGCGGAGCATTTGGATTCGATGGTGCAATGCGATTGCAGTGGTTACAGTTAGTCTGATTGCATTTATTGCACGTGTAATGCCAGGCAGAAGCGCTCTGGCCCTGGCAATCAATCATAGAAACTCCTTGATGGGCAGAGTGCAGGGTTGCAAGAACTTCGTCCGGAGGAATGGGGAACTACGACGCGGCCTTGTAGAGAATTACGCCATCAAGCGTGTTGTAGATCAGATTGAAACTGATGGAACTACGCAAGTTTGGTGGAAGGGCGTGGCGTGCCTCTGGGAGGCCGTCCTCGATTAAGTTTAGAAGCTGGGTCATAGATTCATCCTCGCCGTGGCTACCCGGACCCTATCCATGTGACTGCTTGTGTACCCAGCGATGAGAGGGAGGATTCAGCTGCAGCTACTAAAGTATCTTCCATGTTATCTGGGGACTCGAATGTCCGGATCACATTCAGGCCATTTGATAGAGATGATATGTCATCTGGGAGATGTAGTAAGTCTGCTTCACCACAAGGATGTCTAGATATGCAGTCTGCAGCGCAGTGTTTTGCGCCAGGGATGTGGACAACACGGAATTTGTAACGTAGCGTTTTCTCCTTCAAATTTCGAAGTCTGGAGTTAGGGATATCCTCTAAGGAACGATTACTAAGGATACGAAGGAGTGGTTTGTGATCGACTGCGATAATGAGGTCCTCACAGCCAAGGACGAAATACCGTGCCTTGTCTAGTGCGTCAGCGACAGCTAAGGCTTCTCCTTCAATGGGGGCATAGCGAGATTCTGCTGAATGTGTGAACCTGCTTCCGACCAATGTTACTCTCCAACCAGTTCTACAGCAAAATGGCTGTGAACCTGGGCAACTGCAATGCTTCTGAAAAAGCCAGAAGCCAATGCCTGATTTGGACCAGTCTGTGGCTAGGCACGTTGGTTTCTTGCAGTCAAATATGCGAACACCGTCTTCGATATCATGGATGATCTTGGTCTTTGAGGTTTGAAACAACCTCTCCAGTTCATCGGTCCACAAGAAGGGTGTTCCCCGCTGGAGGAGTTTGCGAAATGGTAGCATCTGTTCCGCCATGCTGAATGCGTAAGACACCTGGTTTACTAGGCCAAACCAGGATCGGATGTCTGTGATGTTTGAGGGCGTAGGGAAGTTCTGGATGGCGTCCATGTATTTAGAGCAAGGGCGCACGCTTTGAGGGGTAATTTCAAAGCCGGCGAACTCGACGGTGTCCTGAGCAAAGACGAATTTCTCCGGATTGAGTGTGATGCCATTCTTTCCACAAAGATCAAGCCATTCTACTGTTTGGAAGAAGTTCTTCTCTATTGTGTCGGACCAAAGGAGGACATCATCGACGCATTTGGTCTTGTTTTGAATGTCGGCTACAATGGCGTCATAGCGTCTAGTGTAGCCATCACCAGAGGCGATGTAACCCTGTGGAGCGGTTTTGTATCTGTATCTGCCCCACGGCGTGATAAATGTGGTGAGGTGTCTGTCGTCTGGGTGTAGTGGAATGCTGTGGTAGCCGTTCCATGCATCTAATACTGTCTTCTTTACTCCATGTGGCACCATCCTAGCCTGGTGGAATGGAGACGGAGTATGGTGCGTTTCCCTAGTTGCATGAGCGTTTAAAGCCTGGAAGTCGACCGTACGTCGAGGAGATCCGTTTTTCTTAGCACAAATGACCATCCTATGACACCAGGTTACCGGTTCACCTATGGGAACAGGCTCAAGAACACCTAGACGAACATCCTGGTCTAGGGCATCCTTCACCTCCTGTTGCCAATGTAAGGGCACTGGGACTGGAGTGTGGTGAGCGACAGGTTCTGCCTCGGGGTCCACCAAAAGTCGTAGTGGTGGTCCTGACATCATGGGGAGGGGCTGATGATTACAGACGTTGAAGGTGCTGGTCCGGTAATAATTAAGGAGGAAGTCACGGCAGTTATGGCAAGAATCTTCATCCAATGGGAAAAGGGTAGTGTGTAGGCACGGTGGAGGCGGCAACTCACGTTAGGACACTGACGATGGTTTTTTGTTAATTTGTTTTTTCATCCCTTCGGTCTGGGTTCTTTTGGAGGAGTAGTCTCTGCTTTTTCGCCGATGACATTGATTGTTGTTTGCTCGCCTAGTGAGGGGAAGGTGGCTGAATTATACCTAAAGAAGTGCAGGCCTCTCTACTGAGGAAAAGTTTTGTCAGATTCATCGGTGACGTAGGTCATTTGCCCGTGTTTCAATGCATCTTTCCCTGTGCGTTAGTACCCGCAATTCCTAAGGATCGTAGCTCCTAGGATGTTGATGCCCTTGCTGTTGGCAGCATGCATCTTCATAGTGACTGCGTATGAGGTCTTGTTGGAAAGTCCTAGGCGATTCATGACCTTCATGCCAGCAAGGCAGCTTTGACATCCACTATCTGCCATTGGCGGCGACAGCGTGTGGCTCTCGAGCTTTGTTTCAAAGTGAAACCCTAGAGAGTCATAGTCTTCTGCTAGCACACCTGATGGAAAGATTAACATTAGGGTTGGGGTTTTGAACAACCTCCTATCCCTTATCCAACTATCCGACAAGTGATTCGTATAAAATGGTGATCAACCCCGATGCTTATTTGACGATTGCCATTCAATGTCTCGGAAATGACGCACAAGTTCTGAACAGACTGTATCGTCTGAGCAGCAGGCCGATTCGTGTTGCTTCTGGCTTTCGCACGGCACACAGACTCGAAATGATGTTCTTTGTTACAATGTGTGCATACTGTTGTCCGTATTGCAGGGCAGACAGTCTTTTCGTTCAGCGGCGTGAGGGATCTAAACTCCATGGGCCTGTTTTACCACAATAGGAACATTTTTCTTGTTTGTTTGCGGAACTTGACGACGAGCGACGTGTTTGCTTTATGTGCTTGTTGCATCGACAACCTGCGTCTCCAATAACCGTGACGCCGAACGTTTACCAGCCTCCTTCGCCTTCCACAAATTGAAATGACCTCCTCCAAGGACATATCTTGATTTTTATCCCCGCAGTAAGTCGAGCTGTATGTCTGGTGTCAGCGAGTCCTCTAGCCAAGGCCATCACGCACTATGACATCTGTTGTAATGTACATCTTGCTGGAACAAGAAGTACATTTATTTATTAAAATTACATACACTAGCCTGGCCACGGAGACGGGCACTAAAGTTGCGGATAGGTTCATCTCTGTCCTGTCTCATATTGTGAAAGAGCGACTCTGGCAACCATGTTATTTTCGCGTCGCACAGCTAGTTTCTTTATAAGCCTCTTAGGACCTCAGCGGCCGATTTATTTGTCAATTTATCCGATGTGGAGCGGGGTGAGGTCTCTCCTTAGGGTCTCGTCACAAACATTCTAAGAGTTGTGATGACCACATCTCCCGGCCAGTTATGTTAGTGGCAGCAACATATTCGTTCCCAGCGAGATGTGAAGTAATGCCCCATTCCTCATGTGTTCCTTGACGGAGAATATGGCGGGCCGTTTTATCTTCTCGACTTTCGCCGCGCGCGTAGCGGAGTACGAACGTGCACAGTGCTGTGTGCTGTAATTAGGGCAGCTACGATAAGCGGCGTCGTAATCCCTGTCTGGAATGACAAGTTTTCTATGGACATTTTATGACTGGCATGTCCTGTAGAGTTCTTGACTGTGGTATCATAAATAAGAAACCAGGTCTGTTTGTCAGTACTGTAGCATTTATTCATTCAGCTAGACAATGACCACAGTCATCTGTAAATAAAGATACAAACAATCAATCATTAATGCAAAGTAATAGATTGACATAATCAATAAAGCACATGTTTATCTGTCCCTGTAAGTGCACTTATAATGCTACAAATGAAACATACTATCAGTCCATTTATATATAGCGTCACACTAAGCACATGGCAGTCTCCGATTGTAAGCGGATGTTATCCGTGATATCTATAATAATGAAAACCGGCACGACTACTGTGCCATCCGGCAAAACTAATTATTACGCATATGTCAAAGGGCGATACATCCTCTACTTGTCATAGAGTTCTACATGGATTGTAACCAAATTTGGCCACAAACATCCTTGGGAGAAGGGAGGGAGGAAACTTTATAAATTTTGGCTCTGACACCCGGGGGCAGGACGCGTGGGGCCAATAGGGGAAATAGAGGTTAAATCCTATAAATAGGGCCCAATGGGGGATTTAGAGGTTAATATAAAATTCCTTCGAAGAACAAGACGTATCAGATCATTACTTGGCATAACAAACCAGGTGAGCGATACAGGCCCTCTGGTATAAATTTTTTTTTGTTTGGAAAAGGAACAAGAGGCCCAGAGGGCCTGTAATCACTCACCTGGTTATGCAAGTAATGTTCTGAATAACAGGTTCATTGTTTCATTTCTGAAGGAATTTTTATATTAACCTCTAAATCCCCTATTGGCCCCACCCCTCCTGCCCCCAGGGGTCAGAGCCAAAATTTATACAAGTTCTGTTCCCTTCTCCCAAGGATGTTATGGCCAAATTTGGTTACAATCCACAACAAAACTCTAGGACAAGAAGTGATTTATAGGATTACCTCTATTTCCCCTACTTGGGCGCGCCCCTCCTTGCCCCGCGGGGGACCAGAGTCAAAATTTATACAAGTTCTGTTCCCTTCCCCAAGGATGTTTGTTGGCCCGAATTTGGTTACAATCATGTAAGAACTCTATGACTAGTAGCGATTATAAGGATTTACCTCTATTTACCCCTATTTGGCCCCGCCCCTCCTGCCCCCGGGGGTCAGAGCCAAAATTTATACAAGTTCTGTTCCCCTCTCCCCCAAGGATGTTTGTGGCCAAATTTAGTTACATTCCATTGCAGAACTCTATGACAAGTAGCGATTTAAAGGATTTACCTCTATTTCCCCTATTGGGCCCCGCCCCTCCCTGCCCCCAGGGGAACCAGAGCCAAAATTTATACAAGTTCTGTTCCCTTCCCCAAAGGATGTTTGTGGCCGAATTTGGTTACAATTCATGTAAGAACTCTATGACTAGTTAGCGATTTAAAGGATTTACCCTTAATTCCCCTATTGGGCCCCGCCCCTCCTGCCCCCGGGCGGTCAGAGCCAAAATTATACAAGTTCTGTTCCCCTTCCCCCAAGGATGTTTCTGGCCAAATTTGGTTACAATCCATGCAGAACTCTATGACTAGTAGCGATATAGGATTTACCTCTACTACCCCCTTTTGGGCCCCGCCCATCTTGCCCCCTGGGGGTCAGAGCCAAAAATTTATACAAGTTCTGTTCCCCTTCCCCCAAGGATGTTTCTGGCCAAATTTGGTTACAATCCATGCAGAATTCTAGACAAGTAGCTATTATATAGGATTTACCTCTATTACCCCTATTGGGCCCCGCCCTCCTGCCCCAGGGGGTCAGAGCCAAAATTTATACAAGTTCTGTTCCCCTTCCCCCAAGGATGTTTCTGGCCAAATTTGGTTACAATCCATGCAGAACTCTAGGAAAGCGATTTATAGGATTTACCTCTACTACCCCCATTGGCCCCGCCCCTCCTGCCCCCAGGGGGTCAGAGCCAAAATTAATACAAGTTCTGTTCCCCTTCCCCCAAGGATGTTTCTGGCCAAATTTGGTTACAATCCATCCAGAACTCTATGACTAGTAGCGATTTAAAGGATTTACCTCTACTACCCCTATTGGGCCCCGCCCCTCCTGCCCCCAGGGGGTCAGAGCCAAAATTAATACAAGTTCTGTTCCCCTTCCCCCAAGGATGTTTCTGGCCAAATTTGGTTACAATCCATCCAGAACTCTATGACTAGTAGCGATTTAAAGGAAATGTTGACGGATGGACGACGGACGGACGGATGGACGGACGCCGCGCCATGACATAAGCTCACCGGCCCTTCGGGCCAGGTGAGCTAAAAATTTGAAAAAGAATGGGAAACATGGGGAAAATTTTGTAAATTATAGTAGATATTCGTCTCTCCTAAAACCACTCCCCAATGCTACCACATTGTTGCTGATCCATCTTTTAAGAATAAGCAGATGTTTTTATTCATATATCATCAAGTTAAATTTGTATAAATTAACATTGATAGTACCATTCTCTTTCTTCCTTCCTTCCTACTCCTCCCAGATCTACCCCTCAAGCTCCCCTTCCACACCCCACACCCCACACTTTTTTTTCTTCTTTTTTTCTCTCTCACTCTTTCCTCTCTATACTCTATTATTCACCCAAAGAAATGTAATTAAAGGAGTAAGAAATGATACTTTTACTTTATAAATTATATATAATTACCTCTCACTACTGGAAGTTGAAAGCAATAGGTTAGGTGAGGCACCCTCGTCCGCCAATATATACATTGTCTGTAATCTAACTGTAGTTAAGAGGTAAAATTGTGGGTCCTTGTGTTTGTTTATATTAATATTCTACACAACTGTACTGTACAAACAGACATACAGGTATTCATTTGCTTCTTAAAACAGGGTTCAAGTAGTACAAACCTTTTTGAATGATAGTTAGTTCCATTATAGTCCAAAAATTAACATTTGTTTACCATGAACTCGATCTCAGACCATCTGAAACTTTACAGCTTAAGATGCCTCAATTAAAAATAGGCCTGAGATTACAAATGCAGTATTATGAAGTTTCAAGTTTTCTTGCTTTTACTTCTATTTTTTTTTCTGCTTGAACCCTGCAATTTTATAACGTGCCTTTTGAATTTAATTAAGTATGAAAGTTGCGAGTTGAATGGATCCCCTCCTGTGTGAGGGCAACTTATTGTATCGTTAAAAAAAAAAGTTTTACACCAGAAACATATATTAGAGAGATATGTTTCTGTATACACTAGTATAGATCTACTGTAGGCTACAAGATGTTTCTAAAATAATGTACGTTGTAGCCTATAGGCTTCAGATTTTTTTAATTTGTTAGTCGATCTAGTTACCAATCTTAGAGGTAATTAAACTAGTTCTAATTTATTTTAGGATATCTTCGGATTTTAATTAACGGCTACGCGTTTTATCTTTCATAAAACGCATTAGGCCTAGCTACTGTACATTATTATATGAATTGGACCACCGGTGAGACTGTCGATCAGATGAAGCAAATTGAAATGTATACAATTTAAAAATGTATTACAGCTTAACTAACTCATTGATATACTCATTGATGACCCACAGGGCCAATACATATATTTCTGGCTATTTTTTCATATAGAAACTATACATGGCCCTGTGGATGACCTCTTAAGATGAAAATGCCTACCGTGAATAACGGGCTCGGATAGACTCTTTCAATGCAATTTGTAAATATCAAACCCAATATTAATTCAATTGCTAACATGCACACAAAGTAACCAATATAACCGATGAACATATCATAATGAGAAACTATCTAAACATACTGGCACCTAAGGAAACTATCCTGACCAACTATCGAGAGTTACCAAGCATTGACGCAAAAAGAAGGGACAAATAATATAAAAAAGTTTCAAAACGTTGGATCCGATTGAGAAGAAAGAGGAACATTTGACAGTTGACCAGAATGTACCTTACAAAAACTTTTTAAAGCCGTCACAGCTGATAGTTGGGATGGTATATATGGGAGCTTTATATCAAATGATGAAACACTGGAACAACTGTATACATTCAGATCATCAGGGAAATAAAACGACAATATTGCGTGTCCTAATTTGACCTAGCCAGCAAAAATGGACTATTATCATATGTAGTTCAGGCTACTAGCCTACTACTACAACAACTCCCAGGCAAGTTTACCTTAAGATGACTCTACACAGATACTGTATATACTGACAGCAATCAAGCCGTTATACTCTTTACAATAAAATAGTGATTGGCGAGAATGTCAATGATGCTCAGGCCATAGAAATTACAGGGATCTGAGAATTAGTTACAGTGTATATAATAATTACATAATATTACTATGTAGAGTTTAATTTTTACCAAATTTTGATCTAGACGCATGAAACGCCTAAAATGGTCTAAGGACACTCTAGTGGGTTCATAATTATAAACACTGTAACTAATTCTCAGATCCCTGTGATAGTAATGGCAGCAAGTACAAAGGAATGCTGGCTCTAGATCCGAGGGGCCTACTCCAACAATGAAAGACATCATGAGACACCTATACGTCATGTCTAACAGTCGTGTATAGGCTCAGTAAAATAACGTCAGTCCAGTGGACTCTCACCTTATGAGGGTATTAGCGACATAGATAAGAATGCTACAGACCCAATATCAGTTCTGAATTAGAATGAACGTCAAGGTCATCCATGTCAACAAACTTGGTAACCATTCATACCAATGTGCCACAGGCCCAATATCAGGTCTCTATAGGCCTCTTGGTTATCAACAAGATGTCATTTACAGATGATGGCCGATATATATTCATGCCAGCATGCTACAGTCCAAAGATATTATCAGTACCCTGGGCTTTTCAGTTAATGCAGACGGCGGCCGAAGATGGACAGAACATGACGATTATATAAAGGTCATCCTGACCCTTTGGGTCAGATGTCCTGTCGTCCTGACCTTTCTTTATCTTGATCTGTTGAACAAATACAACAAACAGACATTGCTTCATTGCCACATTTAATTCATTACGTAAAACACCATTAATTAATAGAAACAGCACTTAATAACAAGAATTATCAATATCACTAATGCTGAGGACTCTGTTAACCTCCATTTCACGTGTCACTGTGGGAAATTCTCACAGAGAAAAACAAACAAATAACATTGCCAAGAAAATTAAAATCACATTCATGAAAATCTTTTAATCTGATGAAATTATGGATGTAGGTCAAAACCTTCATACTTTGCATAAGCGATTTTTACTAAGATCTCTTCCCAATTTACACGATTAAATGCAAGGACATGCATCTAAAACTTCTCAGTAAAAGTCATTGAAAGGTGGTCTTCAAATGGACACCACCAGCTTGACATTGTTTTGAATCTTAGCTCTAAAACAGGCATCTTTCATATTTTAAACTATACTTGGTACAAAATAGTACACACTTTAATTAAAGCTTTTACAAATGTTATACACTATGTACATAGTAAAGCATCACAATTTAATTGATATCTTTCTTCCAAGCACTAGTTGAAACATGAACTACATACTGGAATGTTAGATGTTCATTGTTAAACATCGAAAGTTGATTACTGATTAATTTATTGTTTTGTTTATGTAACAAACATTTGTCAAACCCCAAAACCACATACACTAATTCTTTGTCAAATACCATCCAGTCTATGTGTATGAACCTTTGGTTAAGATATTGAGCTCATTTTCCCAAAATTCTATTTTGTTATCATTAAACTTGTATTTTCTTGAATGTAATATTTCCTTCAGACATCCCCATTTTTAATTAGCAAGTCCCACAAAATAAGTTTACAATTGATTTTTCATTGAGAATCTTCCCTTTCGAGGTACATAAATAAATGTATGCAAAATCATTTGGTACTCTAAATAACAAATCTGATGTTCAATTTCACAATCTACATAAATGAAAACAGTGCATAAAGCCAAATGAAAACTGAACATCCGATTTTGATTAGATCCCAAATGATTGTTAAATCTTCTAATGATATGTCCCAAATAAAACATCATACATATTGTAGAAACAATGAAATCTCAGTAATAATATAATGAGCATAAAGCTGTTGGTCGCAGGTCATGATCAAAATACACAAAGCCCTTTTTAAATATTGATAGTGAAAATTTAAGTAACTTCACATAGATTAGTCTATATAATTAATATGCTAATCAATGAACCCAGGTCTATTAAACCTGGTTATATACACATTGATTTTAACAACATATAAGTTTGGTGAACCTGGAAATGTGGATTAATAATCATATAGAAATGAGTTTTCCTTCATTTGATCAAAGCCATGTCATAGTGCCCTAAACATGGGTTTAGGTGAAAACAATGCACACTATGTATATAAACAATTCACAAATGAAGAGTAAATCTGAATTAATTCTAATTAAGTTGAATAACATTGTAAGTACTTCAGCTGTAACAAGAGCCCATTGCACTCGTATCTTGTACTATAATATAAAACATCTTTGTGTTTGCTCTGTGACCACCATGGTAATACATTGTAAAGCAACAATGACACTAGATGTAGTATTGCCGCAAGTTATTGTATGGTCTCACAAAAACTTGAATCCAAAAAAATACTAATGCTACGAGAAATTGATAAAATGAAACATGATTAAAACATGTATACCAATCAAACATCTCAGTTATTTTGTCACTTTAATTAGTAAACTGGTCTCAGGACTAAACTGACATGAATTAACACTAGAACTTAGCCCTAGGTGACCTTAAATAGGGGTCAAGGTAATTTCATTTTCCTTACAAATATTGTCAGGCTATAACATACATGATTCAAGGACTTGTTCTAATTTTCAATTAGCTTAAATCTAATTGTGAAATTGAATATGGTTTCTTTTTACAATTTGTTTTTTACTCTTAGTCTAGAAATAAGAAGATGAGGAATGAATCAGCTATCATCTGTCACTTGTTTATAAATAAATGACTCTGGTTGTTAACATGAAAATAAACAACCACACTACCATCTACTTATAATTAGACTTTCGTTCCACTAGGATACACCCTTAACTACAATTTTTTTTTCTAATTAATTTGGCAGACTGCCTGCATTCCCCTTAGTGATTTGAACAAGTGTACTGATAAAATTCTACCATTAGATTGTTATACCAGACTTTATAGAGTATTAGACAAACAGGCTACCTATACATGTATTCTTATTACCATAATGATTGTCACTTGACATAATAAGAATGACTTTAAAAATAACAGTCCAAATCCTCTTTACTGCCGTATAGTTTATAAATAGTCAGTAGGTAAGTGAGATTCTTTGTTATTTTACATTGAGAAAGAATAAACACACACAGTCATTAACCAATAAATACACTGAGTAATATCTATATAAACACACACATTAAATCATTAACACATGTACAACACTCATAACATCCAAAATAACAAACACGTCACATTCTTAACAAGTAATGTTACATTCACTGAATTTGTCATACAATTTCATTTGTAGTCCATCATTTAGAGCTATATTCATTATTTTCCCATCATTTACCTTTATTAAATCTTCATGATCATACCCATAACGTAACTTTGTGTCAACTTGAGTTCATCAACAAATAAATTTTGGCTACCATGAATTATCAACACAGGATATCCAACAGATATATCAATTAATCACCGGGAACCATGAGGAGTGCCCAGGGGTACGAAAAATGAGATCAATTATTATAACAAGTCTTCAGCATTTGATTATGTCCAAAATTCAATCATGGATACTACATGTTTTTTAAGTTGTGGCTTTTGGTCAGATACAGTACAGTTAATTATCATCCCTAATTATTGTCAGATGCTGAAGCTCCATTCTACATATCTAAGACAATCTCTAGTGTATGGGATAGTACAGCCAAAATATAGACTTTCTTAATAAGGTAAGAATTCCCAATCCAATCTACATGCGTTTACTGATTGTCTAGTTTTCTCTTTCTTTTACAAAAGATGACATATACATGTATTACAATTCAAAGATAACATTGGAAGGATATTATTCTGTGATAACAATTTGGAATTTTCTTTGATCAGAAATCATACCTAACTAAAGTTATATTGTGAAGATCATCACATCTGAAAGTTCAAAAAGCACTTTCGAAAATTATTGATACCTAAAAATTCTGATTATGTGGTAAGGAAAACATACAAGTAAAACTTCAAGAAAATTATTTAATCTAACATTTATCAAGAGAAAATGTCTCTCATGATGGACCCTAGAAATGTGCGATCATTATCAATAAATAACATTAACTGACAGGACTATCATTTGACAGCAAATAAATAACATCAAAGGTATCTTTTACACCACTTATTATATATGTGTATATACAGAACTGTTCTAATCCTCAGTGGCAGCACTCTCCAGCATGTTCTCAAAGTAGAAAGGCTGGAACTTGTATCCTTCTCCAGAGTAAAACTTGGACTGGAATTCCACCCTGTCAAAATAC
>SAYR01015525.1:236704-344050 GCA_004382745.1 Argopecten irradians irradians
CAATTTACGTACGTGGATTATATATGTGACACTAAAGATATCAGTGATGAACTTGAACTAATCCGCGTGATTATTATGTGAGATATCATTTTTACGTGGATATATATAAGTGACACTAAGATAATCCAAGTGCATGAACAATCTGTGGATTATTAAAAATGTAGACATTCCTTTAAACGTGGATGATACTTACGTGACAACTTATTTAAATTGATTCTACGGCGGATTTATAAATTTGTTGTACATGAACAATATATTGTCAACACTTATTTCAAGTGTACAATGTGACATATGGATTATCTGTGAGCAGAGACTTGGAAGTTGTCCGGATCGTATCGATACGATATCCGTAAAAGCGTTACTTTCCGTGGAACGCATGACTTTTAACTTTTAAGTGAAGTTATATGTGTTCATTTCCCATGAGTGGATTACTTCATTCCAAAATGCGACATTTCTCTTGTTGGATATTATGTTGATTCTCTATTCATGTTGATCATATTGTTGAAATAAATTAGCGGTGAATCAGAGTTTGACTGTATGACATGTTTCTTTCATCATTAAAATATTAAATAGTTCAGTGACTGTTGAACTGTGGATATTATTCGCGCAATGTTTCATGCGCGGAAAACGTGCTTAAATTGTCGCCGAAGCTGGTATTTTCTTCAACGAATACGCAGCTGCGACGTCTATTGTAGTATCACGGAATGTACCACCGAATATGCGCGCCGGAAGTGGTTTTAATAATTTATGTAAAACCGGATTATAGCGCCGTTATAAGATAATCCTTTCCCAGTGTGTTAGCGTGGCGCTTACTTCTTCGCGTAAACTCCATGTTTGCAGTACCTGATTTTATCATTTTATACCATTGTTTTAAATGTAATTCAGTAATAGATGATAGTATACCTTAAACTTTTTGTCGGAGACAAAAACTGAAAAGTTGGGCGTAGTGTAGCGTGGAAATTATGTCACGCTTATTTTTATTAGTTGTTTAAAGTTTAAAGTTATTGTATGTAAACTAACCAGTTTTATACTATTTTAGTCATAGTTTAGTTTATATATATGCCAGTATGTTTAAAGTGTAATATACATACATAGGACAGTTAGGGCCAGGTGGCCACCGTGCACGTGCCCATCTGGGGTCGTCACGTATACGAGGGAGCTAGGACACCCGCATTCCGTTTTCCATATAAGGAGTTGTTTACCGACTAGGCTTGTATAGGTCCAGTTTGATAGACACGCGTTTGCTTAAGCGTGTTCGTATTAATAGTAACAGAAGAGCTAAATTATGTATGTTCACTCCGCCAGCCAATTAGAGTTAGGTTGGTCGCAGGCGGATAGAAGTAGGTAGAAATACGTAATCATATAAAGATTCAGCCAATGAACGGAGAATGAATATGGAAGGAGCGAGGTTTAGCCAATTAGATCATAGTATGAAAGTTGGTATAAAAGGGGTGCACGTGAAGAAAAAAAGACAGAGTACATGGACATTTTGCGGACCTACTCCACATCATCTCAGGATCAGTTATTTTAATCGGATTACTTTATACACTTAGTGTTTGTGAACTATGGATTTATACTTGGGATGTACTGTACGAATTCCTACATGTTATCAGTGATGTGATTATTACATACGGAGTTACCTCTATCATTCTTAGTGGTGACCATGGGATTTATACTTGCATTTGATGTACTGAATACTTTCGCAATTATGGATATCACCTAGCAGTGATCATGAAACTTAAGTGAAAACAGTGTACCAAGTGTGTGTGTTCCTAATTTGATTTATTGTGAAACATATTACGTGGATGTTTATGTGAATAAACTAGTAATTTAAAGTGACGTTTTCTAGTTTTTCCCTCCGTTAGTCACCTTCCATCACGGACTTATTAGATAATAAAAAAGCGTCTCGTCATAAGCCTAATGCTATCAATTTTGGAGAAACCGCTAACAAATATTTCAAAAAAACTAATGCCCGAAATCTCTTCCCAAAAGAGTGCCGAACATTCCAAAATGCCGAAAATAAAAGCTGCCGATATTACAAGTCATGCCGATATCAAAGTGCCGAGGTTCCCAAGTGCCGAAACGTCTATCATTCCTGTAGCGGATTGACTGGAGTCGATTCATCGGTACCAGCAGAGCTCAGTCAGTAAGAGCACTCAGCTAGTATTCGAGGACCCGGTTTCGAATCCAGTCTTGCGCCGCACATTTCTGCTTCCTGTTACATAATGGCCGCCCAGCTAAATAACCCATGGTGGTGCTTGTTGGAAGCGTTCTCATAGGTCTTCGGGGTGAGACTTCGAGGAGAGGAGGAGTGTACAGATGGGACTGGGTCGATCATCTGGTCACCAGGTACAAATGGAGCTCCAGTCAGTAGAGACTTGGCTAAGTGCTTTTGGAGGTCCCGGGTTCGAACCCGGTCTGCGGCCGCTACATTTTCTCCTCTCCTGTTAACAGTACTGTATCTATATTTAGCAAGTAAATGTTTGATGGTGAGAATTTTATTTTCTAAGTCTTATAACAATGTAGTCAAATTGTACTTGCAAGTCACTACAGGTACCACATGTCACGAGTCGATATGAAATACTCCCCAATTTTAGACCTCATTATAACAACATCGTATGTAGAGAAAACGTTTCATTATGTCATTGTGATGTTGTGCTCGCTCACTGTATGACCGTGGGCAGGAACGATTGCCATATATTTAAACAGAAAAATTGGTGAAATTGCGAAGGACCACAACCTGAAGAACAAAAAAAATATAATCATCAACGATTGATAGTCCACTGTTCAAAACGTTATAATTACCTATAATCGCTAAATGAAGCAAGCCAACAAAGCTGTGACCGTACCATCCTCGAGGGCTTCCTCTTTAACAGCTCCGCCGATATGGTATTACCCCAATTTCCAAAATGAAAAAAGCGGGATGTATAAACAAAGAATTAAATATTGTCTTACATAACATAATTTGAGTCACAATTATACATCTGATACACAATACTTGTAATTTAAAAATAAAATCTTAAACCTGTTTTAAGTTTAAATTGGCTGTAGATATTGCATATAGTTAGTTTGTTTCGCTTTAAAAATATGTCGTTAAATATATCAAGCCACATGTAAACACGGATTTGTAAACCATGATTTTCCTCTCAGTTTTCATTTTTCGTTTTCAGTTTGACTCATGACGGTTATCATTAGTTTTAGTTTGAGCCATCAGACAACCACTTCATATCGCATATGATAGACATAAATTTGTATAGTTCGTTATCCACTAAATTGTTATACTGTACGTTACAGTATCTTCTATATACGCAAAATAACATCCGATATTAGGTCCACTTCCGGAAACAACTAAGTCGAATTGTCCAACATTCGTCTGCATTATCGGTGTAAGGTTTGTCGACATCACGCGTAACTCTAACAGGACTGCTGTAATACCTTTTGTTAGATAGTCTGTCAAATCATGTTTTATTTACATTACGGGGTTTCGCCGACCATGCATATCGTTTTGATGATGCTTTCACTTCACCGCAAAGCGCTTCCTAGGTTCTACAATGAGAGGGCAATGTCTGATAGCTATCGGCTGCGTTAGATTGTAAATAATCTTGCAGTTCCCTTATCGCGACAAATTAATTGCCCGGCTAATCCAGAGCAGTGTATGTGGCTTCCTGCATTGTGGATTAAATAAAGTTTATTTAAACGAATTGAATATAAAAAACAAAACTAATGCCTATGGAACACCTCCTTGTTTGAATGCATTAAGGACAAAGATGAATGTCAGAAAGTATAACATCTTTAATGTTGCTGGATTAGTACTTGAAGCAAACTGAAAATGCGTACAAATGGTGGAAGCGTTGTACATTTTAGCTATACTAAAAAGGAGGGAGAGCTAAGCGGGGATGAATTGGGGTTGATCATTGGGTGTAGAGCATTCAATTTCGTTCGAAGGCCTTGGGTTTGAATCCGGGTCTTGCTGCTTACATTTTGGCCCTCCTGTTACAAAATAAAGAAAAAATACTTTCACCCATCAGTTTATGATATTACAGAACATTTCTAGATCTATAGTATACCAAATTATCACTTCAGAAAACCAGACTCTAGCAAAACCCTCATTCTTTCTCTGTGAACTACTCGATCAAGACAGGAAGTACTTCTCCAGATCTTTCAAATCAGAACTTGGGTTCTTCTTCAAATCATGCTCCTTCTCAAATGCATTGTATCTCGCATCGATTTCCATTAATTTGTTTTCTTATGATATTTACTTGTACTTAATTTTTAACAGTAGAAGCTACACCTTTCCATTATTCAACATGATTTTATTAATACATTGAAGTAGGGGCGCAATTATAGTTTTAGGTATAGAAGGTACACTGCAGTACCAAAGATTTCGGTAAATTGCAGATTCTGCATGTGCCAGATTTAGAAGAGGAGCGCATTACACCATGCATACCGCTGTTTAAAGCACCATGCTGAAAGCTGTAATTTAAATAATTGTCAGTGATTTTATAAAAGATGAATTGACAGAATATTTATTAAATGTGATGTGATCTAATGCATGCAGACTTTTAAAAAAATTCCAAAAGTTTTGAATTAGTTAATGCGGTAAATAATGTATTAACACCCACCTATACATTTTTTTAATTGATTGCAGACCAGAAAGTGTGACGAATCTTTTGAGTATTATCAATACCCAGATGATGATGTAACAGGCAGCCTTAAATATCAAGAGGAAGAGTCAAAGTCGAAACCACTGTCACGTAATTCTGAATAGGATGGTTAAATGATGGAGAGTGTCACGTAAATGGACCGCTGGTTACGCGCGAAATGTTCAGCCAAATGTTCATGAGGATGCCGAATTGTAGATGAACACTCACTACGTAAAGCTGCTTTATGGGTAAGAGTATAATACTCCCTTTCTCTGCTAAGAATTTAGAAGTTTCTCCCTTCCTTGTCCTGTTATGTGTTAGTACGTTGTGTGGGCCAATCATGAAATAGATCTTAGATGATTTAAGTTTGACTTAGCAAATCAAATATGACGTAATTTCTTGAACATCTTTGTGATGGCTGGAGCTTCTAAACTTAAGACTGTTCTAGGACTGAAGCCATTTTGTGATCTTGGGTGCGATGTTGACCACTTATTAACTGCGACAAAGCGACCTGCGTGCATGGCATACAGGTTCACAAAAGATTATTTAACACAAGGAATTCCTTAACTTAAATTTTCCATTAAGAACATTAACTAACACAAACTATTTCTAAGGAAACTGATTTGATTCTGCTGAACAATTTTAAATTGAGAAATATCCTTATTTTGATAAATGTTCATAAAACTGCTGCAGGAATTGAAAAAATGATCATACCAATCTATATCATTGATACTCTCAGTCATTTGCTGAACAAAATTTTCTAAAGCAAAATTAGATTTAGGATATTACCAAAATAATGACATGCAATGTTATCATTATAGTGAAATAGTGTGCATATTATAATTGATACATCAATCTGATTAAAATAAAATCACACCCACTACAAAGCTTTACATATGTTCATATTAGAAGAATCTAGATCAACAACACCTGTTCAGTTACCTCCGAGTTCGTTAGAACCATGTTTTACCTGCTTACAATGTGTTATCAGTATAGAATAAATAAGAACCAGGTCCTGTTTGTCTAGTACTGTAGGACTATGCATTCAGCTAGGACAAGACACAGTCATCTTAAATAAGATACAAAACAATCAATCATTATTGCCAAAGATAGATTGGACAAAATCAATAAAGCACATGCTTTATCTGCCCTGTAAGTGCACTTATAATGCTACAAATGAAACATACTATCAGGTCCATTTATAGTATAGCGTCACACGTAGCACCATGGCAGTTCCCGATTGTTAAGCGGATGTTATCCGCTGCATTATCTAATAAATGAAAAACCGCACGCTTGTGCCCATCGGAAACCTAATTATACGCATATCAAAGCGATAATCCCTCTAATCTTCCCCCCCAAGTCTTTGGGAAACGTGAACGATACTGAAAAACGAAACAAAGACTGAAAAATTGTAAAGATTGCCCTTTGACGTATAATCCCCAATTAAGAGAGTCGTTAGTCAGCAGCCACTGCGGGCTGAGACGCGCGTGTGATCGCCGTGTGGCGTGTTAGTTGCAGTTGGCTCTGGTTCAGCAACCGGTTCCGAAGAGAGTGTATGGAACACTGGGAGTATCCTCAGAGGGAATTATCACACATATCCGAGTAAATTAGGGTACCTCTGGGGCGGATGTGTGTTAGAGGTGAAGTAGGAATGCAGCTGGTGGGATTGACACGTCAGGTGCGGATGAGGCCCTGGAGGATCAAAGGGAGTCGTGAAATGGTTCGAAAAAACCGCGAGGGGCCGTTGCACAGGGTGTATTTCCGAACGTGAATGTTCTGTCCGAATTGTCATCGTCCAGGAACCATCGACACCCGAAAATACTTGGATTCAAATTGTCGAACTTCAATAACTTGCCGCCGTCTTATCCCATTCTTCGGGTGATTGCCAGTCTGATTTTGTAGACGGACATGCGTTCACCAATTAACAAGGGGTGGGAGATGCCTTGTGTGTCAGACCACCTTTCAGCATCCCTCATGTGGCGGTTTCGAAGGGCTCCCTCTGGCAACGAGGGCTCTCCCGCCATGTCTGATGAGGTTGATATTTGCCGGAGCGGATAGGAATGAAATCCCTAATAGATGGCCCGAATATGCACATTGCTGGAGAAAGCTTGTGGCAGACGTCAGCTGATTCCTGACTGTTAGGATTGCACGCTTGAAAACATGTCGCGTGTTCAAGGTTCACGTCCGGTGGAAGAAGTATTGTCAGCAATGAGCGCGTTTTCACAGTTTTTACTCCGACCTCGCACGACAGTGCTGTGTGCGGAAAGCAACCGAGCGGACAGCCGATGATGGGGACTCCCCAATCTTGCAGAAATTTGCCGCGTTATTGTTGCGGTAAATCTGGGACCCCCGGTTCTGACCGGCCAATTCCATCTGTATTCCGTATGTTGCCAAAATGTCCTGTCGAAGACATGCTAAGGAGTCCAGCGTGCCACCTCCTGGAAGCCCTTTCTACTATTGGCCAGTTGGACTTACGATCAACAATTACGAGGTAATTTGATGCCTTGTGTGTAAAATAATTCTGCCACAGATGCACTGAAAAAGGATGCAGGCGACGTCAATGGTGTGCGGAGCATTTTGGCGATTCGATGGTTGCAATGCCGAATTGCAGTGGTTACAGTTTAAGTCTTGATTGCATGTTATTGCAGTGTAATGCCAGGCCAGAAAGCTCTCGGCCCTGGGCGAATCATCATAGAAACTCCTGATTGGCAGAGTTGCAGCGGTGCAAGAACTTCTATCGTCCCGCGAGGATGGGCGAACTACGACGCGGTCCTTGTAAGAATTACGCCATCAAGCGGTGGTGAGATCAGATTGAAACTGATGGAAACTACGCCCAGAGTTTGGTGGAAGGGCGTGCGTGGACTCTGGGAGCCGTCCTCGATTAGTTTAGAAGCTGGGTCATAGATTCAATCACTCCGCCGGGGCTACCCGGACCCCTATCCCAGTGTGACTGCTTGTGTACCACGATGAAGGGAGGATTCCAGCTCTGCCAGCTTACTAAAGTATCTTCCATGTTATCTGGGGACTCGAATGTCCGGATCACATTCAGGCCCATTTGATTAGAGATGATATGTCATCTGGAGATGTAGTTAAGTCTGCTTCACCACAAGGATGCTAGATATGCAGTCTTCAGCGCAGTGTTTTGCGCCAGCGAGGATGTGGACAACACGGGAATTTTACGTAGCGTTTTCTCCTTCAAATTTCGAATCTGGCAGTTAGCGGATATCCTCTAAGGGAACGATACTAAGGATACGAAGGAGTGGTTTTGTGATCGACTGCGATAAAATGAGGTCTCACAGCCAAGGACGAATACCGTGCCCTTGTCTAGTGCGTCAGCACAGCTAAGCTTCTCCTCAATGGTGCATAGCGAGATTCTGCCTGAATGTGTGAACCGTGCTATCCGACCAATTTACTCTCCAAACCAGCTTTACTACAGCAAAATGGCTTGTAACCGGGGCAACTGCAATGCTCTGAAAAAGCCAAAGCCAATGCCTGATTAGGGTACCAGCTTGTGGCTAGGCACGTTGTTTTCTTGCAGTCAAATATGCGAACCACTCGTCTTCGATATCATGGATGATCTTGGGTTCTTTGAGGTTTGAAAACAACCTCTCAGTTCACGGTCCACAAGTAAGGGGTTCCCCCTGGAGGAGTTTTGCAGAAATGTTAGCATCTTTCCGCCCATGTCTGAACGCGTAAGACCACCTGGTTTTACTAGGCCAAACCAGGATCGGATAATGTCTGTGATGTTTGAGGCGTTAGGGAAGTTCTGGATTGGCGGTCCATGTATTTTAGAGCAAGGGCGACACGCTTTGAGGCTGGGTAATTTCAAGCCGCCGCGAACTCGACGGTGTCCTGAGCAAAGACGAATTCTCCGGATTGAGTGTGATGCCATTCTTTCCACAAAGATCAAGCCATTCTACTGTTTGGAAGGAAGTTCTTCTCTATTGTGTTCGGACCAAAGGAGGACATCATCGACGCATTTTGGTCTTGTTTGTAATGTCGGCTACAATGCGTCATTAGCCGTTCTGAGTGTAGCCATCACCAAGAAGGCGATGTAACCCTGTGGAGCGGTTTTGTATCTGTATCTTGCCCCACGGCGTGATTAAATGTGGGTGAGGTGTCTGTCGCTGGGTGTAGTGGAATGCTGTGTGTAGCCGTTCCATGCATCTAATTACTGTCTTCTTTACTCCATGTGGCACCATCCTAGCCTGGTGGAATGGAGACGGAGTATGGGCGTTTCCCTAGTTGCATGAAGCGTTTAAAGCCTGGAAGTCGACCGTACGTCGAGGAAGATCCTTTTTCTTAGCACAAATGACCATCCTATGACACCAGGTACCGGTTCACCTATGGAACAGGCTCAAGAACACCTAGACGAACCATCCTGCGTCTAGGCATCCTCACCTCCTGTTTGCCAATGTAAGGGGCACTGGGACTGTGAGTGTGGTGAGCGACAGGTTCTGCCTCGGCGGTCCACCAAAAAGTCGTAGTGGTTGGTCGCTGACATCATGGGTAGGGGCTGAATGATTACAGACGTTGAAAGTGCTGGTCCGGTAATAATTAAGGAGGAAGCATCACGCAAGTTTATGGCAAGAATCTTCATCCAATGGGAAAGTAGTGTGTTAGCGGGGAGGCGGCAACTCACGTTTAGGACACTGACAGGGTGTAGTCTCGGTCTTGGTTCTAGGAGTAGTCTCTGCTTTTTCGCCGATGACATTGATGTTGTTGTGCTCGCCTAGTGAGGGGAAGGTGGCTGAAATTATACCTAAAGAAGTGCAGGCCTCTCTACTGAGGAAAAGTTTGTCAGATTCATCGGTGACGTAGGTCATTTGCCGTGTTTCAATGCATCTTCCCTGTGCGTTAGTACCCGCAATCCTAAGGATCGTAGCTCCTAGGATGTTGATGCCCTTGCTGTTGGCAGCATGCATCTTCATAGTGACCGGTATGAGGTCTTGTTTGGAAAGTCCTAGGCGATTCATGACCTTCATGCCAGCAAGGCAGCTTTGACATCCAGTATCTGCCATGGCGGCGACAGCTGTGGCTCTCGAGCTTTGTTTCAAAGTGAACCCTAGAGAGTCATAGTCTTCTGCTAGCACCCTGATGGAAAGATTAACATAGGGGTTGGGGTTTTGAACAACCTCTTATCCATCTATCCGACATTGTGATCGTATAAAATGGTGACCAACCCCGATGCTATTTTGACGATGCATTCAATGTCTCGGAAATGACGCACAAGTTCTGAAACAGTGTATCGTCTGAGCAGCAGGCCGATTCGTGTGCTCTGGCTTTCGCACGGCACACAGACTCGAAATAATGTTCTTGTTACAATGTCGTGCATTTTGTGTCCGTATGCAGGCAGATAGTCTTTCGTTCACGGCGAGGGATCGAGACTCCCATGGCCTGTTTTACCACAATAGGAACATTTTTCTTGTTTGTTTGCGGAACTTGACGAACGAGCGACGTGTTTGCTTGTATGTGCTTGTTGCATCGACAACCTGCGGTCCAATAACCGTGACGCCGAACGTTTACCAGCCTCCTTCGCCTCCACAAATTGGAATACCTCCTCAAGGACATATCTGATTTTTATCCCTGAGTAAGTCGAGCTGTATGTCTGGTGTCAGCGAGTCCTCTAGCCAAGGCATCACGCACTATGACATCTGTGTAATGTACATCTTGCTGGCAAGAAGTACATTTTATTATAAAATTACATACACTAGCCTGGCCACGGGAGAGCGGGCACTAAATTGCGGATAGGTTCATCTCTGTCCTGTCTCATATTGTGAAGAGCGACTCTGGCAACCATGTTTTTTCGCGTCGCACAGCTAAGTTTCTTTATAGCCTCTAGGACCTCGGCGGCCGATTTATTTGTCAATTTATCCGATGTGGAGTGGTGAGGTCTCTCCTTAGGGTCTCGTCACAAACATCTAAGAGTTGTGTGACCACATCTCGGCCAGGTTATGTTAGTGCGCAGCAACATATTCGTCCCTGAGCGAGATGTGAAGTATGCCCATTCCTCATGTGTTCCCTGACGGAGATATGGTCGGCCGTTTTATCTTCTCGACTTTCGCCAGCGGTAGCGGAGTACGAACGTGCACAGTGCTGTGTGCTGTAATTAGGCGAGCTACAGATAGCGGCGTCGTAATCCCCTGTCTGGAATGCACAGTTTTCTATGGGACATTTTATGACTGGCATGGTCCTGTAGAGTTACTTGACTGTGGTCATAAATAAGAACCAGGTCTGTTTGTCAGTACTGTAGGACTATTCATTCAGCTAGACAATGACCACCAGTTCATCTGTTAATCAAAGATACCAAACAATCAATCATTAATGCAAAGTAATAGATTACATAATCAATAAAGCACATGTTTATCTGTCCCTTAAGTGCACTATAATGCTACAAATGAAACATACCTATCAGTCCATTTATTATAGCGTCACACTAGCACATGGCAGTCTCCGATTGTAAGCGGATGTTATCCGTATGATTACTAATAAGTGAAACCGGCACGCGTTGCCATCCGCGGAAAACTAATATTACGCATAGTCAAAGGGCGATAATCCCTCTATAGAAGATCTAACAACACCTGTTCCAAGGTTACCTCGGAGGTTCGTTACCTCAGAGTTCATGTATAACCATGTTTTTACCTGTACAATGTGTTATCATTATAGAAGATTCTAAACAACACCTGTTCAGCGTATACCTCAGCAGGTTTCGTTACCTCAGAGGTTCGTTTATAACCATGTTTCACCTGTACAATGTGTTTATCATATAGAAGATCTAAACGAACACCTGTTCATGGTTACCTTCAGAGGTTTCGCTTTAGAACCATGTTTACCTGTACAATGTGTTATCATTAGAAGATCTAAACAAACACTCTAGTCATGGTTACCTCAGAGGTTCGTATACCTCGAGGATTCGTTATAACTATGTTTTTACCTGTACAATGTGTTATCATATAGAAGATCTAATCAGGACACCGTTCAGGAGTTACCTCCAGAGGTTCGTTACCTCAGATGTTCGTTATAACCATGTCTACCTGTACAAAGTGTTATCATATAGAAGATTCTAAACAACACCTGTTCATGGTTACCCCATCAGAGGTTCGTTACCTCAGACTGCTTCGTTATAACTATGTTTTACCTGTACAATGTTTATCATATAGAAGATCAACAACACCTGTTCCATGGTTACCTCAGAGGTTCGTTATAACTATGTTTTACCTGTACAAATGTGTTACATAATAGAAGATCTAACAAAAACCTGTCATGGTACCTTCAGAGGTTCGTATATAACCATGTTTTACCTGTACAATGTGCTTATCATATAGAAGATCTAAAAACACCTGTTCATGGTTACCTCAGACGTATCGTTACCTCAGAGGTTCGTTATAACTATGTTTTACCTGCTACAATGTTTATCATATAGAAATCTAACACACCCTGTTCATGGTTACCTCAGAGGTTCTTCATAACCATGTGTTTACCTGTACAATGTGTTATCAATAAGAAGATCTAACAACACCTGTTCATGGTTACCTCAGAGGTTCGTTTATAACCATGTTTTACCTGTACAAGTGTTATTCATATAGAAGATCTAACCAACACCTGTCCAAGGTATCCTCAGAGGTTCTTATAACTATGTTTTACCTGTACAATGTGTTATCATATAGAAGATCTAACACCACCTGTTTAGGTTACCTCAGAGAGTTCCGTTAGATAACCATGATTTACCTGTAACAATGTGTTATCATATAGAAGATACTAACAACACCTGTTCAAGGTTACCTCAGACGTTCGTTATAACCATGTTTTACCTGCTACAATGTGTATCATATTAGAAGATCTAACACCAACCTGTTTAGGGTTACCTCAGAGGTTCGTGTATAACCATGTTTTACCTGTACCAATGTGTATCATATAGAAGATCTAACAAAACCACTGTTTCATGCTTACCTAGAGTGTTGTACCTCAGACGTTCTTATAACCATGTATTCACCTGTTACAATGTGTTATCAATATAGAAGATCTAACAAACACCTGTTCATGGTTACCTACCTCCAGAGGTCTCGTAAAACCATGTTTTACCTGAACAAATGTGTTTTATCATATAGAAGAATCTAACAACACCTGTCATGGTTACTCTCAGAGGATCGTTACCTCAGACGTTCGTTGATAACCCATTTATTACCCTGTTACAATGTGTTATCATATAGAAAGATCTAGAACAACACTCTGTTTATGGTTACTTCAGAGGTTCGTTACCTCAGCGTTCTTATAACCATGTTTTACCTGTACAATTGTATCTATAGAAGATCTAAACAACACCTGTTTATGGTTTACCTCAGAGGTTCGTAAACCATGTTGTTACCTGTAACAATGTGTTATCATATAGAAGATCTAACAACACCTGTTCATGGTTACCTCAGAGGTCGTTACCTCAGAGGTCCGTTATAAACCATTGTTTTACCTGTACAATGTGTTAATCAGTATAGAAAGATCTAAAAACACCTGTTCATAGTTACCTCAGAGGTTCGTTATAACCATGTTTTACCCTTACAATGTGTTGATCTATGATAGAAGATCTACAACACCTGTTCATGGTTACCTCAGAGGTTCTTACCTCAAGACATTCGTTATAACCATGTTTCACCTGTTACAATGTGTATCATATAGAGATCTAACAACACGTGTTCGATGGTTACCTCAGAGTTCTTACCTTCAGAGGTCGTTATAACCATGTTTACCTGTACAATGTGCTACATATAATCTAACAACACCGTTCATGGTTACCTCAGAGTTCGTTATAACCATGTTCTTACCTGTACAATGTGTTATCATATAGAAGATCTAACAACACCTGTTCATGGTTACCCTCAGACGTTCTTACCTTCAGAGGTTCGTTTATAACTATGTTTTACCTGTACAAATGTGTTATCATATAGAAGATCTAAACAACAACCTGTTATGGTTACCTCAGAGGTTCGTTACCTCAGACGTTCGTTATAACCATGTTTTACCTGTACCAATGTGTTATCATATAGGAAGATCTAACAACACCGTTCATGGTACCTCAGAGGTCGTTATAACCATGTTTACCTGTACAATGTGTTATCATATAGAAATTCTTACAACAACCTGATTCATGGTTACCTCATGAGGTTCACGTTACCTCAGACGTTCGTTTAATAACCATCATGTTTTACCGTGTACAATGTGTTATCATAGAGAAGATCAACAACACTCTGTTCATGGTTACCTCAGAGGTTTCGTTACCTCAGACGTTCGTTATAACATGTTTTACCTGTACCAATGTTATCAATATAGAAGATCTAACCAACACCTGTTCATGTTACCTCAGAGGTTCGTTACCTTCAGACGTTCGTTATAACCATGTTTTTACCTTACAATGTGTTATCATATAGAAGATCTTACAACACCTGTTCATTTGTACCTCAGAGTTCGTTTTAATAACCATTTTACCTGCTACATGTGTTATCATATAGAAATCTAACAACACCTGCTCATGCGTTACCTCAGACGCTTCGTTATAACCCATGTTTTACCTGTGCAATGTGTTATATATAGAAGATCTACTAACACCTGTTCAGGTTACCTCAGAGGTTCGTACCTCAGAGGTCTTTATAACTATGTTTTTACCTTGTACAATGTGTTATCATATAGAAGATCTAACAAACACCTGTTGCATGGTGTACCTCAGAGGTTCGTTACCTCAGACGTTCGTTTATAACACTAGTTTAACCTGTGTACAAGTGTTTATCATATAGAAGATCTAAACAACACCATTGTTCAAGGTTAACCCAGAGGTTCGTTACCTCAGAGGTTCGTTATATAACCATGTTTTACCTGTACAATGTGTTATCATATATAGAAGATCTAACAACACCGTTCCATGTTACCTCAGAGGTTCGTTACCTCAGAGGTTCTTGATAACCATGTCTTTACCTGTACAATGTGTCTATCATATAGAAGATCTAACAACACCTGTTCATGGTTACCTCAGAGTTCGTTATAACCATGTTTTTACCTGTGACAAATGTTTATCATATTAGAAGATCTAACAACACCTGTTCATGGTTACCTCAGGATGTTCTGTTAAACCATGTTTTACCTGACAATGTGTTTATTTATATAGAAGATCTACAACAACCTTGTCAGGATTCCTCAGAGGTTTCGTTACCTCAGATGTTCGTTTTTATAACCATGTTTTACCTGTTACAATGTGTTATCATATAGAAATCTACAACACCTGTTCATGGTTACCTCAGAGGTTCTTAACCTCAGAGGTTCGTATTAACCATAGTTTTACACGTGTACAATGTGTATCATATAGAAGATCTCACAAGCAACACCTGTTCAGGGTACGCCTCAGGAGGTCTTAATAACTATGTTTTTAACCTGTACACTTGTTTATCATATTAGAAGATCAACAACACCTGTTCATGGTTACCTCAGAGGTCGTTACCTCAGAGGTTCGTTCATAACCAGTTTTACCTGTACAATGTTTATCATATAGAAGATCTTACAACACCTGTTTCATGGTACCTCGGAGGTTCGTTACTCAGACGTTGTTAATAACCATGTTTTTCACCTGCTACCAATGTGTTAATTTCATAATAGAAGATTAACAACACCCTGTTTCATGGTTACCTCGAGGTTCGTTACCTCAGTACGTCGTTGATAACCATGTTTCACCGGTACAATTGTTATATCATATAGAAGATCTAAACAAACCACTGTTCATGGTTACCTCAGAGGTTCGTTATAACTATGTTTTACCTGATACAATTTTATCGTATAGAAAGATCTAACAACACCTGTTTATGTTTACCTCAGAGGTTCGTTTACCTCAGCATGTCGTTATAACCATGTTTACTGTTACAATGTGTTATCAATAGAAGATCTACAACCACCTGTTCATCGGAATACCTCAGAGGTTCGTTACCTCAAGATGTTCGTTATAACCCATGTTTTACCTGTACCAATTGTGTATCATATAGAAGATCTTACAACACCTGTTCATGGTTACCTCAGAGGTTCGTTACCTCAGACGTTCGTTATAACCATGTTTTACCTGTACAATGTGTTATCATATAGAAGATCTTACAACACCTGTTCATGGTTACCTCAGAGGTTCGTTACCTCAGAGGTTCGTTATAACCATGTTTTACCTGTACAATGTGTTATCATACACTTTTATTATCAATTATGATATTGTCCTTGTATTGACTTAGGTGGAGTAGATGTGTCAGTCAGGAGAGAGGTGTGGCAGTTCCTGTTTGGTCTCTACCCCTGTACCTCTACAGCCAGGTTAGTTATTTTCTGGTTCGTAGATGTAATTTTTGCAACCAAAATGACATGCTCTAAAATCCCTTTTACTCTCTACATATGGTATATATACTTAATTACCTTTTGATAAATGAAATGTTCATCTCCATTGTTAAAAACATCAGTCGTTCCCCTCGTAGCTCCAACCCCCGTAAGTCTTTTCTATTAAGTTAATCACATAAGGTGGCGCTATCGGTTAGCAAAAACGAACTCTAAAGGCTTCGATGGTTGTTTGATAATCGTGGATCAGTAGGCGTAAGTGCAGTTTTAACGGATTAACGAAATATTTTCAAGTCTAGAAATAATATGTGTTTTGTGATTACATACTTCTTTGTGCAAGTTATCAAGCATTTATTGGGAATTATTTGCATTGAAATTAACACCTTTATACATCAATTTTGTGGCTCCCTGGACAGCGTTTTTCCCAAAAAGTTTTGATGCACAAAATATACCGATAAGTTTTTTTTTTTTAGCATTTTCAGACTCAAAAAGTACCTGCACAAAGTTTTTTCAGTAACTTTGAAGTAATAACAGTGTTATATTTTTCAGGGAAAGAGAGATTTAATTATTCACTTTAGTATTATTCCCAATATCTTTTGAGTTGATAAAAAAGAATGTCCCTCCACTTTCACCGAAAACGGGGATTTTTAATTTGGGTCTGCCTGTCTGTCCGTTTGGCAGAGTTATGGCCCTTTGATTTTCTCAAAACTGGTAACATGGTTAAATGTCTCAGGGCCTTCGCCAACTTTGATAGGGACTTTCATTGGACCCTATTTGGCTGAATTTTGGCCCTTTGATAAACAAAAAATGCCATTTTCGTCTGTTTCCATTCAGTAACTCTGGCAAATATTACCAGATTTTTTGAAACTTGGTAAGATGGTTAAATGTTTCATGGCCTTTACCAAGTTTGATCGGGACTTTGAGTGTAAGAAATTTTATTATTAAGATGTTATATTTTCAAGGAAAGAGAAGAGATTTAATTTTAAAAGGTGTTCTATATATTTTCAGAGAAAGAGAGGAGATTTTATTATGAAGGTGTTAAATGTTGTTATATTTTCAGGGAAAGAGAGGAGATTTTATTATAAAGATGTTAAATTTTGTTATATTTTCAGGGAAAGAGAGGAGATTTTATTATGAAGGTGTTAAATGTTGTTATATTTTCAGAGAAAGAGAGGAGATTTTATTATGAAGGTGTTAAATGTTGTTATATTTTCAGGGAAAGGGAGGAGATCCTGTTGGATTACATTATGAAGTATCACGAACAGAAAACGCGCTGGAAAACAATGTTGGTGTTGGACTCGAAGCCTGGAGGTAATGTATTAGGCCTATAATACTAACAATGGCTACAGCAGTGATTAATTGTAATGTTATTAATTTTTATTTGGAATAAAAAAATGTTTCAAAATTATTTTACAACAATTATCAATTAGCTGCCTGAAATACTTTTAAAAATAAAATTACTCAATTTAATTTAAAAAAATTGAAATTCTAATTTTTAGTTTTTTTTAATATAATATTTGGAAGAGATTTATATTTCCATTTCGCTCTCCACATTTAATCACCAGTAAATAAATGTATTACAAAATAAAAAAGGAATATGAAATGGTCACTCTACCAAAATAACTACTACATATAATGTCCGTGTGTCATACATTCGTTATTTATAGCCACGCCCCTGGAGCAGGGACTGATCGGCCGTTACCAGATGGAAGACCCTAGCCATCAGCTCCAGAGTCCAACCACACCTCCTCACGGGGTCATGTCTCCGATAGAACTTCACGTCAAAAACGAGAGCGCTGCTCGTGTGTCTGTGGATCAGCCGGACTTCAGCATCCTATCAAAAAACTTTTCCAATATCGACGTCACAACACCAGAAATGCGACAGAAAATAGATTTTATCAAAATACAATCCCAGGTATTGTAATAGGTTCACTCTCAAATATTCAATCGTGCTTAACTCAATCTCTCACATATTCAATGATTCATAACTATAGGATTTCATGAATGTCCATCCCTTCTGGGTTAGGGGGTAAAGGGTCACTGGAAGGTAAAGGTCACTAGAGGGTAATGGTCACTATGGGGTAAAGGTAACAGGGTAAAGGTCACTATGGGGTAAAGGTCACCAGAGGGTAAAGGGTCAATGGAGGGTAAAGGTCACTAGAGATAAATGTCACTTTGGGGTAACAGAAAATGGGTAAATTAATGTTACAAGGGACTAAAAGTCACTAGAAAGTTAAGCTCATTGTCACTTGGTTTTCAAACAATTCCAGCTCAATATTCTTGTATCTATTGTAATCAATGAAAACATCTTTCAGCAAATCTCAATCAAATAATGCTAGTAACAAAAATGCATTATTATATTTCAATTTCCATTTTTTCGTATATTCATCCGCCACCCACTGACATCAGAATCCCAGATTTGTAAATGTGTAATAAAATCGCTACTTCTGCCGGAACACATTTTGATTTAATTTGTTTTCGTGCATCAAAAATGTCTCAAATCTGTGTTCTTTCAAATGAGGTTGTATGAAACTCCTTTTAAAGTTTTAATTTTGCTTCCAAATGCACATAAAAGGTAATCTTTCGAGAGAAGATCCTATTTTTACTAATTGTTTAATGTAATTTTGGTTGAGCAGGTGTTTGTAAACAGACAAAAGGTTGATGTGAAAAATCTCTGGACTCATATACGAGTGATTGACAAAGATGTACCCCGCACCGACAGAGACCAGGAGTACTTTAGGTAAAATTTGTGTTCTTAATAAAAATATACAATTTGTTAAAGCTCTATGGTCTATATATAACTCTCATTTTGTAATAGAAAAAGTATCAAAAGTATACTTCCCATATTTACCGTGTTTAATTTGCACAGTTATTAAATAATTAAATCTAAATATTGATTTTCCATATGTACACATTTAAAATAGCTCGGAAATCTCTGAACTGTTCCGATCTATTCAGATCAGTATGGCGATTGCCGAGCAAACTAATGCATGATTATGAAAACCATTATTAAAACATTTGTATGCATTTTGTCGACTTGCTAGGCAATAAAACTGGACCGTACAAAATATCAAAATCTCAGTGAGACATAAACATAATTTATAAAGATCTTTCTTAAGGGAACGTAAATAGCAAGTCTACAAATTGTGAACTTGACGTCTTGTGAGCGGTACAGTAGATATTAGGAATGGTCGTTATGTTTGTTTTGGGCAAAAATTATATGTTAATGCATTGATACACATAGAATAATTGGAAACCAACAAAAGAAGTATGCCGGGTTCGTATATTCGTTCGATAATGTTTTTTTGCTGGGTTCGTATATTCGTTTGATAATATTTGGGGTTACTTATGTTACCTAATACTGCTGAAGGTCTTGTTGAGACATCTGTAAGTTGTTCTCAACAAACTCTTTATATTTTACTCCTACAACAATTAAGTTTAACCATTATTGTACTGTCAACAGTTTAATCACAGCATTGACTTAAGTGCTCTTCTCTTTTCAGTGGGAATTGTAACCCCCATCTAACAGTACTCAGGGATATACTAGTAACCTTTGCTGCATTTCATCCGGGTATCGGTTACGCTCAGGGAATGAACGATATATTGGCCAGATTTCTCGTCGTATTTGACTCAGAGGTAGGTTAATTTTCATGTTTCTCCTCGAACTTAACAACATTGACTGAAAGATTGAGACAAGTTTTACAATGTCAGATCGCCATGAGAGATTGAGACAAGTCTTACAATGTCAGACCACCATGAGAGATTGAGACTAGTCTTACAATGTCAGACCACCATGAGAGATTGAGACTAGTTTTACAATGTCAGATCACCATGAGAGATTGAGACTAGATTTACAATGTCAGACCACCATGAGAGATTGAGACTAGTCTTACAATGTCAGATCACCATGAGAGATTGAGACAAGTTTTACAATGTCAGACCACCATGAGAGATTGAGACAAGTCTTACAGTGTCAGACCACCATGAGAGATTGAGACAAGTCTTACAATGTCAGACCACCATGAGAGATTGAGACTAGTTTTACAATGTGAGATTGAGACTAGTTTTACAATGTCAGACCACCATGAGAGATTGAGACTAGTTTTACAATGTCAGACAACCATGAGAGATTGAGACTAGTTTTACAATGTCAGACCACCATGAGAGATTGAGACTAGATTTACAATGTCAGATCACCATGAGAGATTGAGACTAGTTTTACAATGTCAGACCACCATGAGAGATTGAGACTAGTTTATGTCAGACCACCATGAGAGATTGAGACTAGTTTTACAATGTCAGATCATCATGAGAGATTGAGACTAGTTTTACAATGTCAGACCACCATGAGAGATTGAGACTAGTTTTACAATGTCAGATCACCATGAGAGATTGAGACTAGTCTTACAATGTCAGACCACCATGAGAGATTGAGACTAGTCTTACAAAGTCAGACCATCATGAGAGATTGAGACTAGTTTTACAATGTCAGATCACCACAATGTACAGTCCACAGAGCTATGTTACAGGTGGAAGCGTACTGGTGTTTCCGTAACTACCTTGACCGCATCCAGGAGGAATTCACAGAGGAAGGCATGATGAAAAAGATCAGTAAGTGACTAGTAGAGATTTCTGTACAATAGTAGAGATTTCTGTACAATAGTAGAGATTTCTGTACAATAGTAGAGATTTCTGTACAATAGTAGAGATTTCTGTACAATAGTAGAGATTTCTGTACAATAGTAGAGATTTTTGTACAATTACAGTCCCTGTTCATTGTGATAATCAAAGCTCTGTGTATAATTGTAAAGGATTATATCACTAACCTTTGACTTTACTCAGACTTAATTGAACATATCTTTTTACCTTTTTAGACATGCCGATTCTATCCTTTTACATGACACATGGTGTACATTTTTCTTCTTATACTTATGGGTGTAATAGTGGCGGGTCTCATGCATTATACTCAAAACACCTGAGGCTGGCTACCCATGCAATATACTCAAGTCGCCTGAGGCTGACTACCCATGCAATATACTCAAGTCGCCTGAGGCCGGTTACCCATGCAATATACTCAAGTCGCCTGAGGCCGGCTACCCATGCAATAGAGCTTTTTTTTTTTTTTTTTTTTTTTTACAGTACAAATATTTTATTCCCCCAGCTAAGTATGATGTGTATATACATATGTGGCATTGCAACAAATGTATATACACATCGGTAATTTGGTGAAAGCTGCCAGGGTTGGGGTGCCCTGGGGTCAACTCCCCGAACAATAATGTCCTCGCACAGGAGGGCTCTCGCACAGCATGCATCAATTCATCAATTTAAACAATAAATATAAGTTTTTAGAGCCATTATAGTTAAAGGGGAAAAAAGGAAAAACTTTTTAAGAAAATTACTTGTGTATTGAGTATTCTGTTCACATTAAGATTTGGAATTTAATTGTTTTGGTTTAATGTTTGTAGTGGAGTGAATAAAACATTTGTATATACAAACAAAATCTAGCACAAAAAGACACACACACACACATATATAAAGAATTATAGACAATACACAAACAAAACAAAAAGATTCAAATCATACATATTTAAGTACTACAACATAAAAACATCATACAAACATAGATTGGCATATTTCAAGAACTATTCAAAAATATATTTCCAATTGATCCATATTTGATCAAATTTCTCAATACTTCCATTTTTAATTGACAGCTTTTTTTCAACATCATATTTTGTTAACAAAAACTCACTCAAACCTTGCATATTTATGTTTTGTTTTTTTCTTGGTACAGAAAAAATATAAAACTTCATATAAAGAATAATAAAATTGAGAGGTATTGAAAAAAATTCAGTCTCACCAAACAGTATTGTTTCTAATTTAAATTCCACCACAATAGAGCTTTGTGACAGTCTCGGCCAACGTCGGGTTTTACAACATATTGTGACCCTCGGGTAGAATACCCCTATCCTTCATATCCACATATGAAAAAGTGGTATAATCTGTACTTTGTAAACTTGACAACTTTATCTTGATATATTTATCTGTACCCAGTAGACTTGCTGACTTTATCTTGATATATTTACAGTGGAACCTCCCGAAACCGATCATGGTCGGTGCATATAATTTCGGCCAGTTTAGAGAAGGTTCGGTTTGGAGAAGTGAACCGAATACTGATCATTACGATCAGGATTTAATCGATCAGAAGTCCTTTTTTTACACTAGTGTACCGCATGTATGGCAAGTGTTCGCTAAAACCGACTGATATTAATTGTTAATGTAAATGTTACCACAAAAGAGAGAATCATACGTTTAAAAGGAATGGATTACAACAATCTTGACTTTGTTACCACTTATAAACGTAGTTTAGTTCGTTAGTTGCGTGAATGTTCTTGGAGATGTTCTCGTCTGCACTAACCTACATACGGCCGATCGCTTCCGGTTACGTCAAGAATCAAATTATATGGTCTAATTACACGATGATCAGTCGATGCCGGTCGTTATAAAACATAGTCATTTTCTAAAACAATACATGGCTGCGGCTTCTTCATACAGATAATTTACGTTATCTGACAAGTACATATGTAAATAAAAAAACGCTTGTGATTTGAATACGAAACTTTCTCTTTATTACTAGCTCTGCTTGTTTTCCTGCAGTAAACAAACCGCGTGTACGTGGTAGACCTTCGTTGAATATCTAAACAATAGACATGATTAAATAATTACACCACCATCTCAGGTATAATTACCGTGTACCTACATGTATAGCCTTCACATCTGTATACATGCTCCAAGGCATGGCATGCGACAACTATGGTACAGGTACATGTGTATTTTCGGTTGATCAGACCCCAAAGCAATCTATCGGTGTCGCTCAGGTAAGACCGGTTTTCAGAAGTGTATTTTAGTTAGATTTGACTATTCCGATCTCAAAATCGGTCCGGTATTCGGAATTGGGAGGGATCGGTATTGGGAAGTTTTATATACTATTAATAAAGAGGAATTCATTCCGTACATGACATCCATGTTCGGTTTCTAGAGGTGATCGGTTTTGAGAAGGTTCGGTTTTGGGAAGTTACACTGTATCTGTACCCAGTAGACTTGCTGACTTTATCTTGAAATATTTATCTCTGCCTTGCAGATCTTGTGGTGATGTTACTTCGAGAGATGGACCCAGAGCTTTTAGATCACCTCAACAGTAATGACCTGGGTGACCTTATGTTCTGTCACAGGTAACATAAAGGATTTGTCCCACAGTACTTTCAGTACTTTGATTATTTACTTCCGACAACTTCTGTATCATCAAAGGACTATTCTGATCAACCAGAGTTCCTTCCCTTTGTTCACTCTATTGTAGATCATAATGCCATATGACTGAATGGATCTCTGGTTACATTTTAGTAGGAGACTTACCAATGGAATATTTTCTGGTAATATGTAATCAATTAAAATACATCTTTAGAGGAGATGTGAAGTTTGTTCAATCATTTCTAAGAAAACAAAGCCGAAAAATGACAGATGTTAAAAAAATGTTTAGGATATTATGTGTGGGATGTCTAGGATATCAGGTGTGGGATGTCTGTAGGATATCAGGTGTGGGATGTCTATAGGATATCAGGTGTGGGATGTCTGTAGGATATCAGGTGTGGGATGTCTCTAGGATATCATTTGTGGTATGTCTGTAGGATATCAGGTGTGAGATGTCTATAGGATATCAGGTGTGGGATGTCTATAGGATATCAGGTGTGGGATGTCTGTATGACATCAGGTGTGGGATGTCTGTAGGATATCAGGTGTGAGATGTCTGTATGATATCAGGTGTGGGATGTCTGTAGGATATCAGGTGTGGGATGTCTATAGGATATCAGGTGTGGGGTGTCTGTAGGATATCAGGTGTGGGATGTCTGTAGGATATCAGGTGTGGGATGTCTGTAGGATATCAGGTGTGGGATGTCTGTAGGATATCAGGTGTGGGATGTCTGTAGGATATCAGGTGTGGGATGTCTGTAGGATATCAGGTGTGGGATGTCTGTAGGATATCAGGTGTGGGATGTCTGTAGGATATCAGGTGTGGGATGTCTGTAGGATATCAGGTGTGGGATGTCTGTAGGATATCAGGTGTGGGATGTCTGTAGGATATCAGGTGTGGGATGTCTGTAGGATATCAGGTGTGGGATGTCTGTAGGATATCAGGTGTGGGATGTCTGTAGGATATCAGGTGTGGGATGTCTGTAGGATATCAGGTGTGGGATGTCTGTAGGATATCAGGTGTGGGATGTCTGTAGGATATCAGGTGTGGGATGTCTGTAGGATATCAGGTGTGGGATGTCTGTAGGATATCAGGTGTGGGATGTCTGTAGGATATCAGGTGTGGGATGTCTGTAGGATATCAGGTGTGGGATGTCTGTAGGATATCAGGTGTGGGATGTCTGTAGGATATCAGGTGTGGGATGTCTGTAGGATATCAGGTGTGGGATGTCTGTAGGATATCAGGTGTGGGATGTCTGTAGGATATCAGGTGTGGGATGTCTGTAGGATATCAGGTGTGGGATGTCTGTAGGATATCAGGTGTGGGATGTCTGTAGGATATCAGGTGTGGGATGTCTGTAGGATATCAGGTGTGGGATGTCTGTAGGATATCAGGTGTGGGATGTCTGTAGGATATCAGGTGTGGGATGTCTGTAGGATATCAGGTGTGGGATGTCTGTAGGATATCAGGTGTGGGATGTCTGTAGGATATCAGGTGTGGGATGTCTGTAGGATATCAGGTGTGGGATGTCTGTAGGATATCAGGTGTGGGATGTCTGTAGGATATCAGGTGTGGGATGTCTATAGGATATCAGGTGTGGGATGTCTGTAGGATATCAGGTGTGGGATGTATGTAGGATATCAGGTGTTGGATGTAAGTAGGATATCAGGTGTGGGGTGTCTGTTGGATATCTGGTGTTGGATGTAAGTAGGATATCAGGTGTGGGGTGTCTGTAGGATATCAGGTGTGGGATGTATGTAGGATATCAGGTGTGGGATGTATGTAGGATATCAGGTGTGGGGTGTTTGTAGGATATCAGTTGTGGGATGTCTGTAGGATATCAGGTGTGGGATGTCTGTAGGATATCAGGTGTGGGATGTCTGTAGGATATCAGGTGTGGGATGTCTGTAGGATATCAGGTGTGGGATGTCTGTAGGATATCAGGTGTGGGATGTCTGTAGGATATCAGGTGTGGGGTGTCTGTAGGATATCAGGTGTGGGATGTCTGTAGGATATCAGGTGTGGGATGTCTGTAGGATATCAGGTGTGGGATGTCTGTAGGATATCAGGTGTGGGATGTCTGTAGGATATCAGGTGTGGGATGTCTGTAGGATATCAGGTGTGGGATGTCTGTAGGATATCAGGTGTGGGATGTCTGTAGGATATCAGGTGTGGGATGTCTGTAGGATATCAGGTGTGGGATGTCTGTAGGATATCAGGTGTGGGATGTCTGTAGGATATCAGGTGTGGGATGTCTGTAGGATATCAGGTGTGGGATGTCTGTAGGATATCAGGTGTGGGATGTCTGTAGGATATCAGGTGTGGAATGTCTGTAGGATATCAGGTGTGGGGTGTCTCTAGGATATCAGATGAGGATGTCTAAATATTTGAAACTATATATTTTGATCGCTTTAAATTTTAGGGCCACAAAATTAAAGGCCACATACCATTGTTGTAGTATTATTTGCTCTATAAATGTACATGTAGAGTGTGTTAATTAAATTTGAACAATATTTTAGATTATATTTTATGAATGTAAACATTCCCTCTCACAATGAAGTTAGGAGAGGGTGTACTCTAATCAGCTGGTCTCTACAAGTATTCCATAGATAAAGGTTGCCTGACAACTACTCTTAAACTACTGGATCAATTTCAATGAAACTTGGCAGCTACGTTTAGGACCATCTGTAGATGTTTATGTAGGTTTTTTACCAAAATATTTGTTGCCATGGTAACCAGGTCACTAGTCACAGATTTATTAAAATGGCCAAAAACGTGTTCGTTTTGGGATCAATTTTGTTCAAACTCAGTTGTGCTTCAATTACAGTTTCCATGGAAACAAAATGGAAGTACATCTTGTTGGCATGGTCTCAGATAAGGGGCTCATGTAACAGGGGTATTATGGTAAGTTGTTACAGTTCTAGTCATAAATTTGTCCTCTTTTTGTTCTAGGTGGCTTTTACTTGGGTTTAAGAGGGAGTTCAGTTTCGTAGACTCTCTACGCTGTTTTGAAATCCTCAGCAGTCATCATTTGGAGCTCTCCTCAATGGAGGCTGAAAATGCACGACGGAAGGAAGTCATGAAAGAGTTTGAAAATTTTGGTAAGTTTGAAGAAAACTGACACTGCACCAGAATCTTGTTTCAATTGATATAGATTTATCTAATGTCAATTATCTACAATGTTCTAGTATTACTGCTAATGATTTATAATGTTCTAGCATTACTGCTAATGATTTATAATGTTCTAGCATTACTGCTTATGATCTGCCGTGTTTTAGCGTTTTTGCTATCAATAATGTTTTAACGTTACTGCTAATTCTTTCGCTTTAAACTTTGACTTATCGAATGTTAATACTGTTGCACAATTTAAAACACTCCTTTTTAACATAAATAAAATGGAACCTAATACAACAAATACCTTTATAAACAAAGGTTCTCGAATTATAAATATTACTCTGTGCCAGCTCAGAAATTCCTCTAGCAATCTAAATTCTGACCTATTTCGCGATCATTTGAGAGATTCTCCAATTTGTTCTTGTGACCTTGGTGATGAAACTGCCGAACACTATCTTTTCATATGTCCTTTATTTAATGAACAAAGATCATCACTCAGAACCAAAATACATATACTCTAATATTCCCCACTCACATTTTAACACAAAAACTTTACTGAATGGCTGTGACAATTGTGATGAAGAAAAAAAATACATATTTATTGCAATGCATATCAGAAAATATATCTGAAACTAAAAGATTTTTTTCGATTTTTCTACTATGATAGGTTGAGAAGATACACTAATAATAATATTCATTATAATGTAATGTTAAATATTTCAATATTTTGTTGATAATTGTACTATACCGGATTTGTTTGGAGATGGCTAATATAGGCTTTGCCTGTTGCCAAATCCATTTGCATATTAGTTGCAATAAAATTTGTTGAAGAAGAAATGATCTGCCGTGTTTTAGCGTTTTTGCTATCAATAATGTTTTAACGTTACTGCTAATGATCTGCCGTGTTTTAGTGATTTTGCTATCAATAATGTTTTAACGTTACTGCTAATGATCTGCCGTTTTTTAGCGTTTTTGCTATCAATAATATTTTAACGTTGCTGCTAATGATCTGCCGTGTTTTAGCGTTTTTGCTATCAATAATGTTTTAAAGTTACTGCTAATGATCTGTGCGTGTTTTAGCGTTTTTGCTATCAATAATGTTTTAGAGTTACTGCTAATGATCTACAATATTTCAGCATTACTGCTAATAATATCCTACAACTGTTTTAGCGTACATATTTCCAGGCGGAGGGACGCGGTCAGAACAGTTGACGGTCAGTTTGGACTACACGTTTGAGTTGTTTATGTGTCTTGCCTTGCTGATGGATTGTAAACCAGACCTCCTTACCTGTGTGGATTCGGCCATGGTTTTCTGTACCATTAACGGGTATATAACATTTGTCTCATTACACAGTTATCTCCCCTCAAGGGTAGAATATTGGCCGTTAATGTACTGCTTAACCAGCACATTTTCACAACAACTTATAATCAATTTAGCATTTTTCTGTCTACTATTCACAACAATTTAATTTTGGTGATTTAGACACTTAAGAGTCTACTTTTATTACTTATGGTTGATACAACATACATTCTATCTATTTTCAATATTTTCTATTGTCCTCAAAATAAATAAATTTTTTGCTTTATTTCAGCTTGAAGATCAATTTGGAGGAAACGTTAACAAAGGCAGCCAAATTGTTTTACCAGTACTGTAAAAAGACGGTTGAGGAGAGCTTTCTGATGATTGACCCTCCGAAAATTGCTGCTTCCAAAAGGTGACAAAGGAAAATAAGGAAGAGTTGGCAAAGGGAAATAACTCCTCATTCAAGAGGCCATGATATTCTGTACTGGAGAATTGCCAAGGGAGGTTATTCATTTTGAGAGAGTAATTCTATATTCAAGATTATATTCAGAACGTGTACGCTAGAATTTCTAGTTTACCAAATGAAAGTAGCCAGTTGAGACCATACTGCCACGTGGATGTGACATAAATGTATAGTCATGAATTTGTGGCTGGTGAAATGAAGGGAAAGTCTAATGAAAAACTTAAATGTTTTTGAAAGTTTTGTGTGGAAAATGACTACAGAAATTACTTCAATGTATAAGTAGTTATGAGTGAAGATATATCAAAGACAAGAAGAGAGATTTGTTGAAGTTGGCTTTGAAGCCAAGAAGTTTTTTAATCAAACCCACAGAGCGGATGCGACACAGAGATGACTACATCAGATAATATATCCCATGTATACTGTCTTCATGTATCAATCAGCTTTGTGTCCAAAAAATAGCTGAGATTTAAAATTTTTGCACCATGTATTGTAATAAAATTGTATAGATCTTATTTAGGCCAGACAGGGTATATCCAGTGACTGTGGGACAGGTTGTGTGCTCAAGGAAAATATTAAGCAGGAAAACTGTGTGTGGGTCCTTCATGATGATGACTGTAATCTCCAAAAACTTCACATAAGATCAGAGAGACACACCAGTGGCAGTAACATTCACTAGAAAATCCATACAAACTACTGATGTAACAGTGGAATCAGGATTGGAAACGCTGGCGTGAATAGATCTCAGGGACTGGACAAGGAAGAACTTGCCTTGTAATATATGTACCTGCTACTTACTTAATGATATACTGATGTGTATAGATAAAATTAAGATGTCTGATGTCAGATATCAGGTAAGATATCCAATGTCAGATATCAGGTAAGATATCCAATATCAGGTAAGATATCCGATGTCAGATATCAGGTGAGATATCCAATGTCAGATATCAGGTAAGATATCCGATGTCAGATACCAGGTGAGATATCCAATGTCAGATATCAGGTAAGATATCAAATGTCAGATATCAGGTAAGATGTCATATATCAGGTAAGATATCAAATGTCAGATATCAGGTAAGATGTCATATATCAGGTAAGATATCCAATGTCAGATATCAGGTAAGATATCCGATGTCAGATATCAGGTAAGATATCCAATGTCAGATATCAGGTAAGATATCCGATGTCAGATATCAGGTGAGATATCCAATGTCAGATATCATGTAAGATATCCAATGTCAGATATCAGGTAAGATGTCCGATGTCAAATATCAGGTAAGGTATCTGATGTCATATATCATGTAAGATATCTGATGTCAGATATCAGGTAAGATATCCAATGTCAGATATCAGGTAAGATATCCGATGTCAGACATCAAGTAAGATATCAAATTCAGATATTAGGTAAGATATCAAATGTCAGATAAGATATTCCGATGTCAGATATCAGCTTAAATGTAAGATATCTGGTTAGATTTCCTTTGTCAGATATCACCTTTAGAAGATATCTGATGTCAGATATCGCCTAAGATATCCGATGTCAGATATCACCTAAGATATCCAATGTCAGATATCACCTAATATATCCCATGTCAGATATCAATTATCAGACATTTAAATCTCAATGAACAATAAAACAGATGTCTAATATAAACAGTTATTGATTTACCAAAGAATAGACTCGAAAGGTGTGCTAGAAATGTTTTGTAAGTGGAATTTTTTTTTACATTAAAGCAATAGGCAGTAAGCTCTGCATAAAAAAGTTGATTAAGCAAGGAATATTACATGCTTGATTTTTTAATTTTTCTCTAAATCTCCAAATTCCATATCTCTAAAATATTTGTGAAAACTATGTATTTAGTCTGTTGATACTACCTTATATGGTGTGAGGTGTATTATCTGTTGATACTACCTTATATGGTGTGAGATGTATCAATCGGTTGATACTACCCTATATGGTGTGAGATGTATCAATCTGTTGGTACTACCTTATATGGTGTGAGATGTATCAATCTGTTGATACTACCTTATATGGTGTGAGGTGTATTAATCTGTTGATACTACCTTATATGGTGTGAGATGTATCAATCTGTTGAAACTACCTTATATGGTGTGAGATGTATCAATCGGTTGATACTACCTTATATGGTGTGAGGTGTATTAATCTGTTGATACTACCTTATATGGTGTGAGGTGTATTAATCTGTTGATACTACCTGAAATGGTGTGAGATGTATAGTTTGTTGGTACTACCTTATATGGTGTGAGATGTATCAATCTGTTGATACTACCTTATATGGTGTGAGGTGTATTAATCTGTTGATACTACCTTATATTGTGTGAGATGTATCAATCTGTTGATACTATCTGATATGGTGTTAGATGTATCTATCTGTTGGTACTACCTTATATGGTGTGAGATGTATCAATCGGTTGATACTACCTTATATGGTGTTAGATGTATCTATCTGTTGGTACTACCTTATATGGTGTGAGATGTTTCAATCGGTTGATACTACCTTATATGGTGTTAGATGTATCAATCTGTTGATACTATCTGATATGGTGTTAGATGTATCTATCTGTTGGTACTACCTTATATGTTGTGAGATGTATCAATCTGTTGGTACTACCTTATATGGTGTGAGATGTATCAATCTGTTGATACTACCTTATATGGTGTGAGGTGTATTAATCTGTTGGTACTACCTTATATGGTGTGAGGTGTATTATCTATTGATACTACCTAATATGGTGTGAGGTGTATCAATCTGTTGGTACTACCATATATAGTGTGCGATGTATCAATCTGTTGGTAGTACCTTATATGGTGTGAGGTGTATTAATCTGTTGGTACTACCTTATATTGTGTGAGGTGTATTAATCTGTTGATACTACCTTATATGGTGTGAGGTGTATAGTCTGTTGGTACTACCTTATATGGTGTGAGATGTATCAATCTGTTGATACTACCTTATATGGTGTGAGGTGCATTAATCTGTTGATACTACCTTATATAGTGTGAGATGTATCAATCTGTTGATACTACCTTATATGGTGTGAGGTGTATTATCTGTTGATACTACCTTATATGGTGTGAGATGTATCAATCTGTTTATACTATCTGATATGGTGTTAGATGTATCTATCTGTTGGTACTACCTTATATGGTGTGAGGTGTATAGTATGTTGGTACTACCTTATATGGTGTGAGGTGTATTATCTGTTGATACTACCTAATATGGTGTGAGGTGTATCAATCTGTTGGTACTACCATATATGGTGTGAGGTGTATCAATCTGTTGATACTACCTTATATGGTGTGAGGTGTATTATCTGTTGATACTACCTTATATGGTGTGAGGTTATTAAGTGCAATCTTTGTTATATGTTTGTTTTAAATGCTCACTGATTAACAATAAATGTATTAAGTATTGTGTAAGACTTGTATGATTAATTATATATACAATTTAATGTTCAGTGAACCAGGGAAGTGGTACAGGCCCTCTAGGCCTCTTGTCAATGAACAAGGGGAGTGGTACAGGCCCTCTAGGCCTCTTGTCAATTAACAAATGGAGTGGTACAGGCCCTTTAGGCCTCTTGTCATTGAACCAGGGATGTGATACAGGCCCTCTTAGCCTCTTGTGAATGAAAAAGAGATGTGGAACAGGCCCTCTAGGCCTTTTGTCAATGGACCATGGGAGTGGTACAGGCCCTCTAGGCATTTTGTCAATGAACCATTGGAGTGGTACAGGCCCTCTAGGCCTTTTGCTATCAAACCAGGGGAGTGGTACAGGCCCTCTAGGCCTCTTGTCAATAAACTAGGGGAGTGGTACAGGCCCTCTAGGCTTTTTGTTAATAAACCAGGGGATTGGTCCAGGCCCTCTAGGCCCCTTGTCAATAAACTAGGGGAGTGGTACAGGCTTTCTAGGCCTCTTGTCAGTAAACCATGGGAGTGGTACAGACCCTCTAGGCTTTTTGTCAGTAAACCATGGGAGTGGTACAGGCCCTCTAGGCTTCTTGTCAATAAACCAGGGGAGTGGTCCAGGCCCTCTAGGCCCCTTGTCAATAAACTAGGGGAGTGGTACAGGCCCTCTAGGCTTTTTGTTAATAAACCAGGGGATTGGTCCAGGCCCTCTAGGCCCCTTGTCAATAAACTAGGGGAGTGGTACAGGCTCTCTAGGCCTCTTGTCAATAAACCATGGGAGTGGTACAGGCACTCTAGGCCTCTTGTCAATAAACCATGGGAGTGGTACAGGCCCTCTAGGCCTCTTGTCAATAAACCAGGGGAGTGGTACAGGCCCTCTAGGCCTCTTGTCAATAAACTAGGGGAGTGGTACAGGCCCTCTAGGCCTCTTGTCAATAAACCAGGGGAGTGGTACAGGCCCTCTAGGCCTCTTGTCAATAAACTAGGGGAGTGGTACAGGCCCTCTAGGCCTCTTGTCAATAAACTAGGGGAGTGGTACAGGCCCTCTAGGCCTCTTGTCAATAAACTAGGGGAGTGGTTCCGGCCCTCTAGGCTTTTTGTCAGTAAACCATGGGAGTGGTACAGACCCTCTAGGCTTTTTGTCAGTAAACCATGGGAGTGGTACAGGCCCTCTAGGCTTTTTGTCAATAAACCATGGGAGTGGTACAGGCCCTCTAGGCTTTTTGTCAATAAACCAGGGGAGTGGTTCCGGCCCTCTAGGCCTCTTGTCAATAAACTAGGGGAGTGGTTCCGGCCCTCTAGGCCTCTTGTCAATAAACTAGGGGAGTGGTACAGGCCCTCTAGGCCTCTTGTCAATAAACTAGGGGAGTGGTTCCGGCCCTCTAGGCTTTTTGTCAGTAAACCATGGGAGTGGTACAGACCCTCTAGGCTTTTTGTCAGTAAACCATGGGAGGGGTACAGGCCCTCTAGGCTTTTTGTCAATAAACCAGGGGAGTGGTTCCGGCCCTCTAGGCCTCTTGTCAATAAACTAGGGGAGTGGTTCCGGCCCTCTAGGCCTCTTGTCAATAAACTAGGGGAGTGGTACAGGCCCTCTAGGCTTCTTGTCAATAAACCAGGGGAGTGGTCCAGGCCCTCTAGGCCCCTTGTCAATAAACCAGGGGAGTGGTACAGGCCCTCTAGGCCTCTTGTCAATAAACTAGGGGAGTGGTACAGGCCCTCTAGGCTTTTTGTCAGTAAACCATGGGAGTGGTACAGACCCTCTAGGCTTTTTGTCAGTAAACCATGGGAGTGGTACAGGCCCTCTAGGCTTCTTGTCAATAAACCAGGGGAGTGGTCCAGGCCCTCTAGGCCCCTTGTCAATAAACTAGGGGAGTGGTACAGGCTCTCTAGGCCTCTTGTCAATAAACTAGGGGAGTGGTACAGGCCCTCTAGGCTTTTTGTCAGTTAACCATGGGAGTGGTACAGGCCCTCTAGGCCCCTTGTTGTATTAACTCTAAAACAAATGCTTCTCCCAAAACTGAAAGTGGGGTAAACTTTTTCTAACAGATCCCAGAGGGATCTTGGCGGCACCAAAGAATGATCTATGTCTAGCAATGGAGAGAGGGACCTTTCTCTGCTTTTCAAACTTCATCTATCGAAATCCAAGATGACTGTTTGTCCGACCCTAGGACCTATGTGAAGCCTTTTTTCCGACAGATCTCTTCAGTAATTTTGAAAAAAGCGGTAATAAACTTCAACAATCAAAATCCAAGATGACGGCCATCTTGTTGACGAATCGGTCCATAACGCCTGCGCTGCCATGTGCACAACAAGGACTTATATGTGCAGCCTATACATATCAAATTTGAGACATATAATTCAGTACTTTATGAGAAATAGCAGTATTACCTAAAGAGATTTCAACCATCAATATCCAAGATGGATGACTGTCGGCCATCTTGTTGACCGATTAGTCCCAAAAGGAAATATGTACAACAAGGGACCCAGGGGAACCTATATACCCTAAAACTTGATAATAAGCCGGCTTCGAAAATAAGCTGTACTCTAAAATAAGCCTGTAACTACCTATGGGAAAAACACCTTGAAAATAAACCTGATTCGAAAATAAGCCTATTTAAAGTAACTGACGAAAATGGTATACAATGTGTACATGTAGTCGAATTCCATAAATGATATGAAATTAGAGACAGACCTATTCTAATCGCCCTTTCTCCGTCGTCGTGCGTCCTATGTCCGTAAACAATTTACATCTTCGACTTTTTCTCCAATACTGCTGAAGCAATTTCCATGAAATTTTGCACAAACCTTCTAAGGCATCAGGCCAGATTCTATAGGTACTTTCTGAGAAATTGCGGTAACAAACGTCAACTATCAAAATCAAAGATGGAGGCCGGTCAGCCATCTTATTGACCAATCGATCTCAAAATGCAACATGCACAACTATATAGAGTCCTAGTTAGGGGAACCTACATATGAAATTTGAAACCAATCGGCCTTCTGTACCGTCTGAGAAATAGCAATGGCAATTATTTAAGGAATGATTTTTATTTTTTGTTGTTTACTGGTGTGTAAACTGCATTTTTTGTACAGATATTTTAAATGACGCGCGTCATGTTGAAATATCTGTACAAAAAATGCAGTTTACACACCAGTAAACAACAAAAAATTAAAAACATTCCTTATATTTACATTTCGACCGACCATTTCATTTAAATTTAGTGTTCCGGTGAAATAAACCTTCGTTTTTTCAACGTTAAACGATTGATGGAACAGCTGAGTAATTGATGGAATCGCGATACAGCTGACTCCAGTTTGGCGGGAAAATGTGTCAAGTTCCGAGAGTAAATGAAATATAGTTCCAAAATAACTTTATCGCTTTTAATCCATTTACTCCATATGTTTCATTTTTTTATTTTTTAATATTAACACAATGCTTTCCATTGCATTCAAACTGATGTTGATATGGAACCTTTGTCATGGCATATATTTTGGCCTAACCGAATGCGCATTCATATAAGGGCGGAAGTCATTGTTTCCGTTTGTGTTCTTGCACAGCAGCCCCTCTGCGTTTACGCAAGTGTAAACGATTGCCCGGTTAGTAAGGTCATATAGGAAAGTGAAAACGGAAATGTAAATATTAACGGACGGACCACATACCACAGACGAAAAGCGATTTGAATAGCCCACCATCATCAGATGGTGGGCTAAGATGATGGTGGGCTAAAAATACAGGATTTCATCAGAAATGGTGGCCACATAATATCATGTTTGCATGATATACGAAATTTACAGCCGCTGGATGTATTAGAAGATATAATAGATTTTGGAAACTACTTTTTTTTTCCTGAAAAGAGACCTTAGGTGTTTTTAGCTCACCTGATCCAAAGGACGGGTAAGTCAGCCATTTTATGTATCTGTTATCAGCTCATTGTCCGTGTTTCAACACTTTCCTTAAATCGCTACTAGTCATAAAGTATTTGGTAGATTTTAAACAAATTTAGTCAGAAACATTCGGAAGGGGATTAGATTTTGCATCAATGGGGACTGATGCCCCTGGGACCAGAGGACAGGACCCAACAGGGGAATTACTGGACATACTCCATAACTGACCGAACGGATGAACGAGAGCACACTGTAAATTGTTTAACAAAACGATGAGACAAATGATTCCCGCTAATCTCTGAATCACAGGAATACATAACATGTACATATGCATATTTGGACAAAATTTTGTTTTCAATAGATATGTACCTTGGCAGAGAAAATACATATAAACTTGTACATGTACCAGGAACTCGAGTATATAGGTGATAGAAACGTGGCCCCTAATGGGATATTGTCAGATTCTCTATAAGAACGTGACCCCTAGTGGGATGTTGTCAGATCCTCTATAAGAACGTGACCACTAATGGGATGTTGTCAGACCCTCTATAAGAACGTGAGCCCCTAATGGGATGTTGTCAGACCCTCTATAAGAACGTGACCCCCTAATGAGATGTTTTCATACCCTCTATAAGAACTTGTACCACTAATGGGATGTTGTCAGATCCTCTATAAGAACGTGACACCTAATGGGATGTTGTCAGACCCTCTATAAGAACTTGACCACTAATGGGATGTTGTCAGACCCTCTATAAGAATGTGACCTCTAATGGGATGTTGTCAGATCCTCTAGAAGAACGTGACCCATAATGGGATGTTGTCAGATCCTCTATAAGAACGTGACCCCTTATGGGATGTTGTCAGATCCTCTGTATGAACGTGACCTTTAGTGGGATGTTGTCAGATCCTCTATAATAACTTGACCACTAATGGGATGTTGTCAGATCCTCTAGAAGAACGTGACCCCTAATGGGATGTTGTAAGATCCTCTATAAGAACGTGACCACTAATGAGATGTTGTCAGATCCTCTATAAGAACGTGACCCCTAATGGGATGTTGTCAGATCCTCTATAAGAACTTGACCACTAATGGGATGTTGTCAGATCCTCTAGAAGAACGTGACCCCTAATGGGATGTTGTCAGATCCTCTATAAGAACTTGACCCCTAATGGGATGTTGTCAGATCATCTATAAGAACGTGACCCCTAATGAGATGTTGTCAGATCCTCTATAAGAACGTGACCCCTAATGGGATGTTGTCAGATCCTCTATAAGAACTTGACCCCTAATGGGGTGTTGTCAGATCCTCTATAAGAACGTGAGCCCCTAATGGGATGTTGTCAGATCCTCTATAAGAACTTGACCCCTAATGAGATGTTGTCAGATCCTCTATAAGAACGTGACCCCTAATGGGATGTTGTCAGATCCTCTATAAGAACGTGACCCCTAATGGGATGTTGTCAGATCCTCTATAAGAACTTGACCACTAATGGGATGTTGTCAGATCCTCTATAAGAACGTGAGCCCCTAATGGGATGTTGTCAGATCCTCTATAAGAACTTGACCCCTAATGAGATGTTGTCAGATCCTCTATAAGAACGTGACCCCTAATGGGATGTTTTCAGATCCTCTATAAGAACTTGACCCCTAATGGGATGTTGTCAGACCCTCTATAAGAACGTGACCCCTTATGGGATGTTGTCAGATCCTCTATAAGAAAATGACCCCTAATGGGGTGTTGTCAGATCCTCTATAAGAATGTGACCCCTAATGGGGTGTTGTCAGATCCTCTATAAGAATGTGACCCCTAATGGAATGTTGTCAGTTCTTCTATAAGAACGTGACCCCTAATTGTTGTCAAATTCTCTGTAAGACCCATAGCTCAGTAATCAGTCCGACTTTTTTTTTTTAATATTTGCATTTACGACTGTATAAGAATCAAACAAAGCATTCTTTTGTATCGAAAACTAATAAACCCATGCCTGATTTTTGCATTTAAACTCAAACTGCATTTTCTGTTTTCGGACTAACGGACCTTCGAATTCGGACTACTGGGCCTTCGGAATAACGGACCTTCTACAGTATAGTGACTTGCTGTAATCGGTCAGGCGACAGGAAACTGTTCTGTTTCTATGTCATTTGAGTATAGTAAAATATAACTTGTGATTATTAGATATATTAATGTTCCAGTTATAAACTTCACGTAAAATAAGAACTGATGAATTTTAAATGATTGTGATTTACATGTAGCTGGGTTCCCAAGCTTGTCGACCTTAATATTGGATCCATATGTATTACAGGTCGACTGAATTACCACATGGAAGAGACAAAATTCCTGTGCGAGTTATTCCCCTTGTAGTCACGCAAATACTACGCGTTGCTATGCGTGTAGTAAACAAATCCCATTCATCAATCACACTTTCCATTGAACAATCCTCGTACAAATCACGTTCATGACTACAAGGGGAATAACTCGCACAGAAATTCTGTCTCATCCATATAAGATCGACCTGATACATTTGAACCACAGGGGGCCAGTTCAATGAAAATGTATGTTTGTATTTGGTGGATGGACTAATGAATATACCTAAAAGTCTGTTTTATAGTGAATATCTCTATTTCTAAATAATTTTTCAAAAAATTAAAAGTCGGGATTTCGATCTCAGACTCCGACCGACTGACCCTATTTTTTTGCCAATGTAACCCTAAACAGACATTTTTTTGTTTTTGGCCTTACACATAATCCTTGTACACATCTATAGACAGTGGCGTCGCTAACGGTGACACCCTTATATCCCTACGGCCCGAAGGTCCGTTAGTCCGAAGGCCCAATGATCCGAAGGCCCGTTAGTCCGAAGGCCCAATAGTCCGAAGGCCTGTTAGTCCGAAAATTAGTAAATATTGCAAGTTATAGAGTTGTTATAATTAACGTATTTTGACGAAAACATTTTTCGGCACTGATGATCTGACAATTTCTATGGACAACAAGTTGTCATTTCTTCATGGAGCAATGCCAGGTCAAAGTTACATCAAAATAAAAAAAAAATGAAAAATAATATCTTACATTTTATAGGATATCTCACAAGCATACATTCTATGGATTATCTTACAAACATGCAAACTTTAAAATGTCCGATTGTTAGCCTTTTGTACACTGTATTGCATTAGGATTAACATTGCTTCATGAATAAATTATGTATATAATCAAATCTTACCGAAAATTGACTTTTATTATACCTGTAAACGTCGTTATATTGTACAATATATACATGTATTTAACGACTTATTTTTGCTTCCCCATTCTTTGAATTGTTTATTCTACCCATAATGATGGAAATGGTCCGCATAATGATATTTTTTGGGGGAAATATTAAACAGGATTACATTGTACATATAAAAAATTATACTCTTTAATATCAGATACGTTTATGTATTTCAAGATTATGCTCTTTTTGAAAATACGCTACATTTCGTTGTTTCATATCATTTTCCGTATCAATTCTACATATAGTCACATACATGTAAGTATACCTTAACAAGTTTACAACAAATCTTTTGCATCGAAAACTGTAATAAACGTTTGTTTCATTTCAAGTACTGTTCGCATATAAATCTCAATTAAATTATCTGTTTTCGGACTATCGGGCCTTCGGACTATTGGGCCTTCGGACTAACGGGCCTTAGGACTAATGGGCCTTCGGACTGACGGGCCTTCGGACGCTCCTCCGGGAAAAAACTATTACAATTTAGAATGGCTGAGATGAGTTTTACAATGTAGTTTAATGATTTTGCGAGCGCCGATTGCGCGAGATTTTGGTGTTTAGGGGGTCCCGGGGTCTTCCCCGGGAAAAACTATTACGATTTAGAATGGCTGAGATGAGTTTTACGATGCATTTTGATGAATTTGCGAGCGCCAAAGGCGCAAGATATTGGTGTTTGGGGGGTCCGGGGGTCTCCCCTGGAAAAATATAACGATTAAAAATGGCTTAGATGAGTTTTACGATGTATTTTGATGATTTTAAAGCATTCTTAACATAGCAATTTTTCGATTTAAAGTTACCTGCATTTAGAAATGATAATTGTGAATGTCGCCATACCATTATGTAACCCTGCTCAACCCAATATGGCAATATAACTTTAACCAAAAAATATATACATATCTAACAGACTATGTTACTACTTAAACTTTTTCACATTTTACATAGACTGATTCACGTAGCATTCATGCAGGCGTCAAATATTTCTAACCAAAATAGTTTTAACATGATCATGTATACTTTTGTTTTGTATCTGGTAAGGTATACAAAGTAGTTGGAAATGGGTGTGACATAAGATTAACTGTTGTGGGTGAGTATAATCAGGTTTAGTGCAGAAGATCAAAATCAAAGTTAAAATTAACTCGCACAATTACATGTACAAATAAACGTTGTCGTGTTTCTCTTCACGGCTTGTGTAACCGATTATTTTTAATGGTTTTTGGTCACATATCGATATAGATATATGTGGCAGATTTGAAAGTATGTGTGTTTGAGTTCTGGCCAGGATAAACCGTTGTATGATGAATATGTGAATGATATATTTAAAATAGCGCGGGCTATGTTTCACATTAAGTCGATCTTTTGTGTCCGGGCAAGCGATTGGCTATACAAGGACGTATATGAGACTCACTTATAAATTCTTGCTTTAACAACAGAACCAATATACATGTACATGGTAAATGACAGTTACATCTATATGATAACATTCTCGCTCACTTACCCACACTATCTATCTTACAGCGTACAGGTATATTTTGCATATCAACTATTCTTAAAGGCCCACTACCTTTCCGGAGCAAAAAAAAGAAAATATATATCGATGGCGCACCGACGTGCGGTAAATAGGACGACTGAGGGAAAAATAAAACGACCCGCGTTATGAAAATTAACATTTTATTTATTTATTAACAGTAAGTAAATAACTTCTGTGACCCTATAAAATTATCAATTTCGTTTTACATTCCCATTCTAACAATTAAAATCCGTTTCGGAAAGGTAGCGGCCCTTTAAATCACTACTTAAAACTATGACAAAATGTTTTCCAAATACAATAAATCCATCATCCAAAGCTAGAATATCATTTTTTCAAAGTACATAGAGTTAGCAAAGTCAAATATAATTGAAAATATGTCAAAGGACCTCTTTCACGAACAATGGAAATTTGCCCACGAACCAATTTTATTGAAATTAAATGTTATATGTAGCAACATAAAATACAAACCCTTGAAATACGTTTAAAAAATTCAAAAGGTCCCAGGGGCCTGTGCTATGGCCAAATTAATGTTGCCCAGTAGAGGTGTATGACAGGGTTCCCTTTTTGATCCAAAATGGTATCAAAATGATGTTTTGTGTCATAAAACTGTATTATTTTCTGAAGAATATAAATTATTACATATTATGATCACAAATATGTAGGCAAAATGTGACAAATAAACTTTTGGCTACATTTGAAAGACAGAAAATATCGCAATTTTGGGTGTTATTTTCGGCCATGTCTATTATTAACAAATGTGATTCACCCACTTCCAGTTTGAGTGCACCAAAAATATTTTCTAAAAAGTTTGCTCATTACCTGAAGTAAATATTGTGAAAATTTCAGAATAGTTGTTTTACAGGCTTGAAAAGAATCTGTCCTGTCCGATATTGAACACAGACGAAGAATTGCAAATGTTGTGTAGAGTAAATGTAATCTATTGTATAGGTGATAGTTTAGGCTAGGAAGCTGTGGTAACAGGCCACAATAGTACAGTCTTAGGAAGTAATCTTTTTATTAATGCATGAATAAAAATAAATATGCCTAGAATTGGTGCACTGAATGTGAATGGTTGAATACAGCCTTCATAATCCAGAAATTGTTTGTGGTAAAAAGGAGTTTGAGATAAAGATTTAAAGGGCCACTACCTTTCCGAAACGGCTTTTAATTTTTGAAATAGGAATGTAAAACGAGATCAATAATTTTGTAGAGTCGCAGAAGTTATTAACTATACGTTTACTAGCACACTTATCATCACCTTCAGAACTGTTTAATTAGAATAAATAAAATGTTAATTTTCATAACGCGGGTCGTTTTATGTTTCCCGCCGTCGTCCTAAATGCCGCGCAGTAGTTGACTATCACTGCGCCAGACGGCAAAACAGCGAAATGAATCCACTGTTATCGTACATTACACAGGAAATCTTGCATATGTTTGGTGTTGTAACCTCATCTTAAGCCATCGATATATATTTTCTTTTGTTATTAATGTTTTTAAGAAACCCTTAAATTTTGCTCCGGAAAGGCAGTGGGCCTTTAAAGGTTAATACGTAAGTGGCTCTACACCAGATTTGCTAGCTTTACTTGATGCTCAAAGTGGACGCCATACTGCCAGTTGTGATATTGAAAAATCCCCAGAAGATACCTATAGAAAAATTCGTCGTGGACGTCGTGCAACTCGAATGTCATCCTTAATACCGCCTGGAGTGAACCGTCACTGCCCGGCAACTCCAATGTCATCCTAAATACCGCCTGGAGTGAACCGTCACTGCCCGGTAACTCTAATGTCATTCTAAATACCACCTCGAGTGGACCGTCACTGCCCGGCATCTCTAATGTCATCCTAAACACCGCCTGGAGTGAACCGTCACTGCCCGGCATCTCCAATGTCATCCTAAATACCGTCTGGAGTTGACCGTCACTGCCCTCCTCCTCCCCATCCGATGGATTTAACGATCAGCGTTGTATCCTATATTACATGAACTTGCGAGTCTTTTCATATTCACAGCATATCAATACGTCTGAAAGGTATCAAGGCCTATACATGTTTACTGTTGTAATAGATAATGTGTCGCGAGTACAGGAAGAGTTAAAATAGGACTGATACGTCCACATTTCGGTTCACTAATAAGCGCCCCTTTGTTACGATTATTTAAGCGCTCTAGGCATTCATTTACGGCGAATACGGTAATCATATTTTTTTATTTCCTTTCGTCATAGCTGATATTTTCTACCTCGTATATAATCAACATCTCAATAACGTTTACAATATTTCTATGTATTGAATACCAAATGTTCTATCGGCTATTTTTATAGTATAATTCTTTGCAACCCAATTTTGTAAAAATATACTATTATACTATTATTTTAACCATCATTCCAATGTCCGAATACATAGCTAACTGGTCGAGACTGGTCAAGACTGGTCAAGAATACGACTGATTGACCTTTAAGAGGAAATGTGCACTAAAGTTCAATAGCACAAACTGATCATAGCTGATGGTCATAATGGTCAAACTGACCTCCACCTGACAAGGAAAAGTACATACTGACCGGAAATAGAGGTCTAGAAGTGTTAATGGACCTCCTGTACAGATGTACAGTGTTTATGACACAGAAATCTGACGACGTTTACTTAAGGAATGCTTTTTATTTTTTGTTGTTTACTGGTGTGTAAAGTGCATTTTTTGTACAGATATTTTAAATAACGCGCTAACGCGCGTCATGTTGAAATATCTATACACAAAATGCAGTTTACACACCAGTAAACAACAAAAAATAAAAAGCATTCCTTATATTTACATTTCGACCAACCATTTCATTTAAATTAAGTGTTCAAATAAAATAAAACTCTGTTTTTTCAATGTTATACAATTGTTGGAGCAGCCGGTCGTTTGATGGAATCCCGGAACAGCGGGAAATATTGTCAAATTAAGAGAGTACACAAAATATAGTTCCACATTAACTATATCTTTTTTTCATCCCATTTATACAATAATTGGTGAATATTTTATTTTCTGATATATAACTTAGGATTTACATTACATTCATACATGCATAATATTGAAGATTAGTCAATACAGATACAATAGGCCTTTAACCTGATGCGCATTCACACTACTTGCAGAAGTCAGTGTTCCGGTGTGTGTTTTCTTGCGTAGCAACCACTGCGTTTACGCAAGTGTAAACGATTTCGCAGTTGGTAAGGTTATATAGCAAAGAGGAAACGGAAATGTAAGTATTTCTGGAAGTTCTACGACGTCATCGTTGTGACGTCACAATTGCCGCGCAAGCGATTAAGTAAAATGGCTGTTCCGTCCTTGTAGATAATTAATTATTTATTCATTAAACATGTGTAATGTAGATAATTAATTATTTATTCATTAAAATATGGAATGAAGATAATTAATTGTTTATTCATTATAATATGTAATGAAGATAATTAATTGTTTATTCATTATACATGTGTAATGTAGATAATTGTTTATTCATTAAACATGTGTAATGTAGATAATTAATTATTCATCCATTATAATATGTAATGTAGATAATTAATTATGTCTTCATTATAATATGTAATGTAGATAATTAATTGTTTATTCATTAAACATGTGTAATGAAGATAATTAATTGTTTATTCATTATACATGTGTAATGTAGATAATTAATTGTTTATTCATTATACATGTGTAATGTAGATAATTAATTATGTCTTCATTATAATGTGTAATGTAGATAATTAATTGTTTATTCATTATACATGTGTAATGTAGATAATTAATTGTTTATTCATTATAATGTGTAATGTAGATAATTAATTGTTTATTCATTATAATATGTAATGTAGATAATTAATTGTTTATTCCTTATACATGTGTAATGTAGATAATTGTTTATTCATTAAACATGTGTAATGTAGATAATTAATTATGTCTTCATTATAATATGTAATGTAGATAATTAATTGTTTATTCATTATAATATGTAATGAAGATAATTAATTTTTTATTCATTATACATGTGTAATGTAGATAATTGTTATATTCGCTTGTGTAATGTAAGATAATTGTTTATTCATTAAAGCATGTGTAATGTAGATAATGTATTATGTCTTCATTATAATATGTAATGTAGATAATTAATTGTTTATTCATTTATAAATGTGTAATGTAGATAATTAATTTTTTATTCATTATATCATTGTGTAATGTAGATAATTAATTGTTTTTCATTAAAACATGTGTAATTGTAGATAATTAATTATTCATTATAATATGTAATGAAGATAATTAATTGTTTATTCATTATACATGTGTAATGTAGATAATTGTTTATTCATTAAACATGTGTAATGTAGATAATTAATTATGTCTTCATTATAATATGTAATGTAGATAATTAATTGTTTATTCATTAAACATGTGTAATGTAGATAATTAATTATGTCTTCATTATAATATGTAATGTAGATAATTAATTGTTTATTCATTATACATGTGTAATGTAGATAATTAATTGTTCATTCATTATAATGTGTAATGTAGATAATTAATTATTTATTCGTTATACATGTGTAATGTAGATAATTAATTATGGGCATTTATCTTAAAATTGTTATCAAAAATAAATGTTAGCATTGAACTGCATTCAGTTGGTAATCACGGGAGTATGAATGCCAACTGCACAGTGTTAGATTCAACTTGAAGCGCTAGCGCATTAATGCCGCTGTTCAGTTGCCATTCGTTCTCCCATGATTGCCAACATATCCTGAATGCAGTTCATTGTTGTCGAGAGTTCAATGTGACCGGTATGTTTCCGAGTGGACTTTTCGTGAATATTGTCCACATGGTTTCTTAAAAATATTGTACTAGTGGACATCACACTAGGGCACAAAATCAATCAAATCGGATCGGAAAACAGCAACAAAAACTATTCTTCATTTCTTCTGAATTACTTCATACATTTATAGGTTCATAAAGATGAAAATCTGTTTGGTCAACATCAACTAGAAATAGATCTTTCTTTTATTTATTTATTGGGTTCGAAAATGCCTAGTTATATTGAAAAACATCAACAGTAACTGTATTATGTACGTTTTCATATATTTTTTTATTTTTTATTTTTTTTTTCTAAAACCAATCTGTACATGTATATGGGTGTGTGTCTATGATATCATCAGCAGTAACAACACAATCTATAACAGTATTCAGGCCTCGACTTGTCACCAGTCTCTAGAATATTAAAACATCACTCAAATTTGGCTTCATAATAATAGTTTGAACATAGGGGGAGATAATCTAGTATAGAAATCTGCTGAGGAAGTCTTATAAACGACTTCGGGTCTGGCGGGCAGTTAAGGACGAGCCATACCACGTATACAATGTCTTTTTAGCTGCGGGTCACTTTTAATTTCCACTCAGACGCGATCGGTCACTTCCGTCGGTCAAATTAGCCAGGGGTCACTCTCTATATCCAGTCGATCACTATATGTAGCTAGCTGTCCTGCAGTGCTATGGTCAGTTGAAATGATTTATCAACCACATGTAGTTTGTCAAATTTCGCCTGAAGTGATATCTCTAGAAACTTCCTCGTAAGGTACTGGCATTATTATCATAAAAGTTCTATTTTCTATGTATTCTGGAATCATTTACAGGGCGATCCATCTTTAACCAAAAACCAAAGTGTTGCATAAGACGTTTGTTAAACTAATACAAAATTAAACAATTGACATGTTCCATGATATTTTTATCGATTGTAATTGATATATTGTTGACGTTCCTGTTGTTCACATCTGAGTATGCCCGAGCCGGACGCATGTGTATAAAAACAACAAATAGCCACGCAGATAACTTTTACTGATATAAACATACAACAAATATACTTATCATAATCAATAACAATAGGCACAAATTATTACAACATAATCAACGCACTATACCAAAACAAGAACAATATACAATTAATGGCAAAGAAAAGTAAAGGTCAATATATATCATCATATCTGTGTCAGCATTGTTCTCCGAGTCAAAATACCAATATTTACAATTTTTTTCAGTACGAATATCAAAATCTATTACTGGTCTTAATAAAATAATGCACATTTCTGAAAATTACAATATGTAAATCTATAAGCAGATTTTCATCTCCAAAAAGAAGTAAATTAATATCAATGTTAAAATCTAAATCACTGAGGCGGTTAATAAGTACACGCTTCTCAAGATCAAAACGAGGGCAGTCAAAGAAAAAGTGGAATGTATTTTCACAAGGGTTGTCACATAAACATTCAGGGGTTTCTACAAGATTAACTCGGAATCAATCGTATATCAGAGGACTATTTTGGTGGCGTAGCTTTTTATGTATAATATTATTTTTTCTATCACCAAATCCAAAATACTTCAGAGGTTTCAACTTGTTTAAATCTGGTGAAATAGATGATTTGAAAGCTTCAATAGTAGGTGCTTTTCTAGATCTTGTATCTAGATTATTCCATAATCGAAGAGGAGAAGGTAAAAGGGAGGAATTTGTAGAAGAAAGTCTGTAAATTGGAATTACGAAGTCATTTCTGTTTCTAAGAGGATATTGAGTAATTTGTTCACCAGCATGCGGTAGAATAGTATAGAGAATTTTTTTAGTTAAACCGAATTTCATTTTATATAGTAACTGTAATTTCCTTCTCTTACGTCTATCAGAAAGTATTTCCAAACCTGTTAAAAATAAAGAGAATCACTAATTAAATAAGTTATTAGAGAAAAATACTTTTCAGACAACTGTAAAGGAAGCTCTAGACAAGCGTATAGACGTCGCAAAAATTGTGCATCACGTAATCATTTCCAGTTTAATTACCCAGCAATAATCTATTGATATATTTTCTATTTGTGTTTTAGTATGCATAATTTATAAGTAAAATGTAATGTATGTCTGACAAGACTGTATGTATTTTATTTGCGCAGTAGGATTATATAATGTATGCTAAAAAAAAAACTCACAATAAGATATTTTCCGCAATTTATCGATATCTCTACGTAGATCTTCGTTGATTTCCGTAATTCCTGACATCTCTAGATCTTCTTTTTCGTAATTTCCCGACAATTTTATATTTACGTTATTTTCCGTAATTTCCCGGCATCACTAGATATATCTTCTTCGTTTTCGGTAATTTCACGACATCCCTAGATTTCCTTTGTTTTCTGTATTTTCCCGACAACTCTAGATCTTCATTTTCCGTTATTTTACGACATCTCTAGATCTTCTTTATTTTCCGTAATTTCCCGACATCTCTAGATCTCCGTTGTTTTCCGTAATTTACCCGACACCTCTGGATCCTCGTTAATGTTATTTGACACTGTCACCTGTCGGTACATCACGAGGGTTGATGACGTCACACAGCTAACACGGTTGACTACACACGGAAGCAATATTTAGTGGAAGTGTAGAGAATGTTTTTCTAGTTCTGCAGGGCTGTGTTTTAGAAGTTAACTGACGTAAGCCTGGCTGAGGCAGATTCCGAAATAACAATGTGTATATGGAGTTTTAGCCTAATTGAGGTGAGTGTTATCCATATAATTAAATCAATAAGTATGATAAGTTTTCACAGCATTTTTATTTGTCTTTTCTAGCGAGATTCTTATCCTCACTGCAAATAAAAATAACCTACCGTGACGCTCCCCAAATTGGAACACTTTTTGAAGATAATTGTGAAAATTTTCTAACATGTGCTTGAATCCAGATTTTTCTCTTAACTTTCCACAAATAGATGCCTTCAGCTTTAATGTCTTAGTGTGTTTACTAGTTAAATAGAGAGCATTGGAGCATGCTCGGTCTAGCTCCGTGTTTCAGCAGGTTCGAGTAACCTCCTAAATATGATTTGATAAAAAATATGTCTAGACATCATGAAAAAAATGAATTAATTTAAGGAAAGTTCAAACATTTTAAGTTTATTTAAGTCACAATTCTGTCAAAAATATCCCATTAAGCAATTTTTTTTCTTGTTTTAAAATATATGTTGTTTTTAGGGTTGTCGCACGACGTCGTTTCCCGGACTTTTTTACAATTTCATTATTTTCATGTTTAGATAGAGATAATAGGAAAGAAAATGACATCTTAAATTTGTCTCAGTTACTACACAGCACTTTAATATTTGTTCAAAACAGTTAATGTTGGTTAAGATTAAAAACTGGAAATTCTGTATCACATATTTTAAAGTATTCCATTTTGGGTAGCGTTCCAATTTGGGTAGCGTCATGTTACATGTTAAAATATCTACTTAGCGAGATTCTTATTGTCACTAAAAATAGATTACATATTAGAATATCTACTTACATCACAAGGTAAGAAATGGCGAGCCTAGGAATACGGGACAGCTATTTCTTTTTTTAAAGGCCATTTTGTTTATGTTCCAACCATCTTACCATAAAAGCTGCATGTCCTTTAAAGAAAGAAATTACACCTCCTTAATTATCTGCGATATTTATACAATTTTTGATCGTGTATGACGTCGAGGTTTTCTTGTAACACATGTCATCTTGTGTTTTATTTTTAAATGGCTTGAAAATTATCTTGTTAGCCGTAGACAGGAAGTCGTGATCAGCAACTCTTATTTGGATACTATAAAAGCAGGAGTGCCCCAAGGCTCGATTTTGGGACCTCTATTATTCCTTATTTATATAACTGCTATACATACTGTTACTGACAATTTAGAATCCGTCTTTTCTCTGTTCTTCTTCAAGAAATCAAACAAGTTGTAAACGGAGACTTTCAAATGATTTTTGTTAGTTATTCGGATGAAATGGACGAAGACCTTAATAACATAGACATCATGGAGTAATAATCAATTCAAATGATAAATAAGGGGATCACGTGAACTTTATATGAAATTCTCTGATTTGTTATAAATCCCCTCCTCCAGGGGTCTGATTTGTTATAAAAACCCCTCCTCCAGGGGTCTGATTTGTTATAAAACCCCTCCTCCGGGGGTCTGAGCAACGGGGTCAAAAGGGTTCAATTTTACTATTTCCTTATAACTGACTTCATCTCTGAAACTAAGCAATGAATATCACTCAAATTGCATTGGTAGAATCCGTACAGGGTGGAGATTCAAAATTGTACAACAAATGGTTGGCCTGACTCCCTATGGGCGGGGCAGGGTTAATTTGTGGCCTTAAGGTGTCGATATAGATTATATTCTGAATCATATTAATGACTTCTGATGAGAATATAAGTATTTAGCTGTCATGTCTATGAGGTTTTTGTAGAGATTGTTTGTGCCTAAGGGACGGTAGGGGAATTAAATATAAGCCCGATGATTTTTGTGATTTTTATGAAATTAACCCGATGAGCTATTCAAGCCCACTGGGCCTCTTGCTTTAGACTAGTTTATATTCTTTATTACTAGTTGATTCTCTCTTCTCGGTAGGTTGCATTTGTGCCATGAGTATTTTCGAAGCGACGCCTAGCGGAGTGTAGACAAACTACCACAGGCAACTATGTATGTAGTTAATGTGTGGAGACAGTTAACTTATTTCAGCTAATATTCTACCGTGAAAATAGATACTACAACAAATGTTAAATGTAGATTTCGACATTTGTTATCATTTCTGTCAACAGTTAAATCTTTAAAAGTGTTTGCGTGAGAGAGAGGAAGATCGTGAGATTTTGGTTTAATCGTGGGAAGTACGAGTCTCCTGCCAAAAGCGTGAGAGTTGATAGCCCGTTGTTATGCTTGTACATCGCATTTTTTTATATTTCAGAATTGTTACTGGGATTTGACAACAAATATCTTAATCTGAATAGATAATTCTCCGCTCCATCCAGCAGTTAAGGACAACTAAAAATCAGCCAGGGATCACGGCAGTATAACATGAATTAGTATATAGATAATGGAAAACATCTAGGGGACGTAACTCATTTCGAGGAGTAAGGTATAGACACAAGATTTCATTTCTATGTGAATTAGACTGACAAAAATAATATGAGAATAGTCAGATATTACACCATGAAGCTGTTCCTGAACAGGAGCAATCGCACCATAGCCCTCCTCGTCCTTACCAACCTCGTCTATCTCGCTTTCCATGTGCAACAGGATATCCGGTTCATAATGCGCAAACGAGACCAGGACGCCAATACGTCACTTCCGGTGCTTACGACCACGGAGATACCATTTGTTGATAATTCCACGGAGGAAGAAATAGTTATCCCGGATATTCATTTCCCTATGGATATCGACTTGGAGAAGGCGGTCCGGGAGAAGTTGGACAGTGGTAAATCGATTCCTCATCGCCCGATCAACTCCGTAAATTATCGATACTTGTACCGACCTCATGTGTGTGTGTTTAATTCCACGGAGCCCTTTAACCTGCTCATCCTAGTTAAATCCAGTATCAGAAATGTGTTTTTGCGAAACACCATAAGAGACACATGGGCTAGCGATCTCGGCGATAATGTCAAAATAGCGTTTATGCTGGGTTATTCCCCTTTGTTCAAAGACATGGTTGCTATGGAAGCGAAAGCGTATAATGACATCATCATGCAGAATTTTATAGATGCATATTCTAACAATACTCTCAAGTCAATAATGGGATTCTATTGGGCAGTAAATGATTGTCCGACAGCTCACGCGATTCTATTTATAGATGACGACCATTTACCGCACATGCGCAATATTATGTCCTATTTGCACTCTTTAAGTCCTAATCAGTTGGACGATGTGTATAGCGGATATCGCATCAACAAAGGTGTTGTATGTCGTGGTAGGGACAAATGGGCGATTCCCCGGAAAGTGTATCCCCACAAGTACTGGCCACCCTACCTCAGGGGTGGGGCCTATCTCATCTCCAACAAAAACGCACTGAAATTCTCGGTAGCGTTCCCGTACGTCAGGTTACTACACGTTGACGATAGTTACTTAGGACTTGTGTCACTTAAACTTCATATCCTGCCACAACACGACGTACGCTTCATGATGGACAGAAGCCAGATCGCCACTCAGAAACATTACTTTGCCTTCTTTGATTATAAGATGCCAAGAGACTTAAGAGCAGGATGGAAAACAATAACTAGTTAACGGTGTGGATAACATTGTATTAAAGGAAACAGGGTAACACCATTCGCTAAAGTGAAACAGGGTAACATCATTCACTACAGTGAAACAGGGTAACATCATTCACTACAGTGAAACAGGGTAACATCATTCACTATAGTGAAACAGGGTGACATCATTCACTACAGTGAAACAGGGTAACATCATTCGCTACAGTGAAACAGGGTAACATCATTCGCTACAGTGAAACAGGGTAACATAATTAGCTAATATGGTCAGTGAAACAGGGTAACATCATTCACTACAGTGAAACAGGGTAACATCATTCACTACAGTGTAACAGGGAAACATCATTCACTACAGTGAAACAGGGAAACATCATTAGCTAATATGGTCAGTGAAACAGGGTAACATCATTAGCTACAGTGAAACAGGGTAACATCATTAGCTAATATGGTCAGTGAAACAGGGTTACATCATTAGCTACAGTGAAACAGGGTAACATCATTCACTACAGTGTAACAGGGAAACATCATTCACTACAGTGAAACAGGGAAACATCATTCACTACAGTGAAACAGGGTAACATCATTCGCTACAGTGAAACAGGGTAACATCATTCACTACAGTGAAACAGGGTAACATCATTCACTACAGTGAAACAGGGTAACATCATTCACTACAGTGAAACAGGGTAACATCATTCGCTACAGTGAAACAGGGTAACATCATTCGCTACAGTGAAACAGGGTAACATCATTCACTACAGTGAAACAGGGTAACATCATTCACTACAGTGAAACAGGGTAACATCATTCGCTACAGTGAAACAGGGTAACATCATTCGCTACAGTGAAACAGGGTAACATCATTCGCTACAGTGAAACAGGGTAACATCATTCGCTACAGTGAAACAGGGTAACATCATTCGCTACAGTGAAACAGGGTAACGTGTATTCTTTGAAGACAATAGCAATATTTCGGAGTAATTTCCAGCAATGTTAAAAACATAGGAGTTATCCCTCTTTGATTGCGTACTCTCGAAGAAGAACAAAATAGTCAATAAAATGGTAAAGTTCGGGGTTAGAATAACTAGGAATTAGGATGCACTTAGACAAACCCATTGGACATTGTAAGCTATACTCTTTAATTAATAAGTACTATAGACTTCACACTGGTAGATTTTACATGCATAACTATTATCAAAGCTCCATTGCTGACAAATGATATTTTTGTTTTATCAAAAATAGGAGCAGACGAATTAGTATTTTTCTTTAGTTACAAAAGTTACTTACTTTACACCATTACCACCGTTGAAAAATTATTTTATATTATTTTTTGTGTGTTTTAATTCAGACATATATACACAATTAAAAACATTTTTTGTTCAAATGATCATTATGCATCTTTTAGTATTTTTCTGAGATTAAACAAGAGTCGAATAATATCTAATTGTCGAGATACAGAAGTTAGAACGGCTATGAGATTCTCCGGTTTAGCATTATAAAAACCAAACCTATATAGCTAGCTAGAGGAGCCCGACAAGAGCTTTTGGGAGGCGTTAGTGACGTTACACGCATGTTACGTACGCCAAGTACAAACAAAGAACATTTGGGAGGCGTTAGTGACGTCACACGCATGTTACGTACGCCAAGTACAAACAAAGAGCTTTTGGGAGGCGTTAGTGACGTCACACGCATGTTACGTACGCCAAGTACAAACAAAGAGCTTTTGGGAGGCGTTAGTGACGTCACACGCATGTTACGTACGCCAAGTACAAACAAAGAGCTTTTGGGAGGCGTTAGTGACGTCACACGCATGTTACGTACGCCAAGTACAAACAAAGAGCTTTTGGGAGGCGTTAGTGACGTCACACGCATGTTACGTACGCCAAGTACAAACAAAGAGCTTTTGGGAGGCGTTAGTGACGTTACACGCATGTTACGTACGCCAAGTACAAACAAAGAACATTTGGGAGGCGTTAGTGACGTCACACGCATGTTACGTACGCCAAGTACAAACAAAGAGCTTTTGGGAGGCGTTAGTGACGTCACACGCATGTTACGTACGCCAAGTACAAACAAAGAGCTTTTGGGAGGCGTTAGTGACGTCACACGCATGTTACGTACGCCAAGTACAAACAAAGAGCTTTTGGGAGGCGTTAGTGACGTTACACGCATGTTACGTACGCCAAGTACAAACAAAGAGCTTTTTGGAGGCGTAAGTGACGTTACACGCATGTTACGTACGCCAAGTACAAACAAAGAGCTTTTGGGAGGCGTAAGTGACGTTACACGCATGTTACGTACGCCAAGTACAAACAAAGAGCTTTTGGGAGGCGTTAGTGACGTTACACGCATGTTACGTACGCCAAGTACAAACAAAGAGCTTTTGGGAGGCGTAAGTGACGTTACACGCATGTTACGTACGCCAAGTACAAACAAAGAGCTTTTGGGAGGCGTAAGTGACGTTACACGCATGTTACGTACGCCAAGTACAAACAAAGAGCTTTTGGGAGGCGTAAGTGACGTTACACGCATGTTACGTACGCCAAGTACAAACAAAGAGCTTTTGGGAGGCGTTAGTGGCGTTACACGCATGTTACGTGCGCCAAGTACAAACAAAGAGGTTTTGGGAGGCGGTAGTGACGTCACACGCATGTTACGTGCGCCAAGTACACACAAAGAGGTTTTGGGAGGCGGTAGTGACGTTACACGCATGTTACGTACGCCAAGTACAAACAAAGAGCTTTTGGGAGGCGTTAGTGACGTCACACGCATGTTACGTACGCCAAGTACAAACAAAGAGTTTTTTGGAGGCGTTAGTGACGTTACACGCATGTTACGTACGCCAGGTACAAACAAAGAGCTTTTGGAAGGCGGAAGTGACGTCACACGCATGTTACGTACACCAAGTACAAACAAAGAGCTTTTGGAAGGCGGAAGTGACGTTACACGCATGTTACGTACGCCAAGTACAAACAAAGAGCTTTTGGGAGGCGGTAGTGGCGTTACACGCATGTTATGTACGCCAAGTACAAACAAAGAACTTTTGGAAAGCGGAAGTGACGTTACACGCATGTTACGTACGCCAAGTACAAACAAAGAGCTTTTGGGAGGCGGTAGTGGCGTTACACGCATGTTACGTACGCCAAGTACAAACAAAGTGTAGGTTTTTTTTCAACGTCACGTGTTGCATGTAAACCCCATTTCCTCGAGTCGTAATTTTTAGTTACCGGCAAGAGTATACGTACTGATGTTTGGTTTCAATATAAGAAACGTTTCTTTGATTCAAAATTCACATTTTGGCGACTTAAATTTTCCTATATCAATGTAAAAGTATCTTTACGCCCAGGTAGAGGACACTAAAAAAGATACAAGATCTGGATTCTTGGGGATTTAAAAGAAATATGGATGAAATCTAGACCAGGCTTCAAAACTAAATTAGAAAAGTTGCACACCTCAGGTTTTGATAATTGAAGTGAATGACCTATTTCAGAAAAAACAGGAAAAGCATTGTTATCATGTAACAGCGCGAAGCACTCATAGCTTTAATCAAAGTCTATCTTAGTTGTAGCTTTATATCGCGGATCAGTCTTGATAAAACAATTATAGCTGCAGACTTATCTACTGTAAAGTTCTCCTCGAGAGCTCAATCCTGTTGCATTTGTGACGTCATGCAGTCGAGATATTATGTAAAGTTTAAGTGTTAATTTCATTGTACACGCACTTGCTACAAGTTTATAACTAACACAAAACGATGTTGTTATTTTGATAAATGGGATAGCAGACCTCGAAGGCCAGCTGTTATTATGCTTATCACAATTTTACGCTTTCTACTACAAAACTCGCGTTTTTCTACGAAAACTCCGACTTTCCTGCGACAAAAAAAAATCGTACATTGCATTATCCTAAGTTACTTTTAATTCACACACACGAAGTAGCTCCGTAAATGTGGCACAGCGCTATTGCGTTCGGCTTCGTTTTGTGTAAACAATTGCCAACATTTAAACTTACAAACGCCTTCTCCATTAAGATATAATGTATGCATCATAAAATGGTTTTATATTTTAAAGAGTATTACCATAATTACCTTTCTAAAAGGCCCACTACCTTTCTAAAAGGCCCACTACCTTTCTGAAAAAAGCTTTGAAAAATTTAAAATGTGAATATAACAATAGATCGATGATTTTTAGAGCGACAAAAGTTTTAACTTACCGTTAATACTACACTTATCATCACCGTAAGAACACGTTAATTAAAATTATAGAACATCCCGCGGTTTAGTTGACTATCACTGCGCAAGACGGCAAAACCGTAGAATGAAAAGTCACTAGCATAAAAAACACAGATAATCTTTGATCGCTGTTGTAACCTCATCTTAGCTCATCGGAATGATTTGTCTTACATTATCATTTTAAAGAAACTGTTTCATTTTTGTTTAGAAAATGTAGTTGCCCTTTAAAGACGAAAGAAGGAGAGAGATAGATAAAGAGGTAGGGAAAGGAGTGGATACAACATCAATAATGTAATTCGTATGTAACATTCATGTTTTATATGTATAAGGTCAAAAAATGTCTGTTTAGGGTTGCCAAAAAAAAAAAGAAAAAAAAACATGTAGGAACGATAGGTCGACAATTTTTTTTCTAGTGTCCTTCACGCTAAAATAATGGCCGGAACCGGAGTCTAATATCGTAATCCCGACTTTTAATTATTTTTCTTTTCGTAGAAAAGTGGAAAAAATTAGGGGCAGGGGTAAAAAAATGGGGTCGGTCGGGTAACCCAAATTAAAACAGACACATATTTCTTTTAGCTTAAGCAAAAAAAAAAACTTTGTGCCATCGCGTAAAGCCGACACTTAAAATACTAAGAAAAATCCAAAATGTTCAGCTTTTCTATTTTTTTTTTTTTTTTTTTTTTGGGGGGGGGGGGGGGGGAGGTTGGTTTTTGCACTTAGGTATCCGGATAACAGTTATCGCAAAATGTATACACTAAGTGCTAAAACCATTGTGGCGGATTTTGTTCCCCATCTAAGACTATTGTATATTCTTGTAAAAACTGTTATTTAATGTTATATAACAAATAACACATATACTGCCGTTTATGGTTAATAAACGGCCTTATTCAATTCATTTCACGTGTTCTAGTTATATATTACTTAAGGTTGTAGTCTTACAAGCTTGCCATGGTGACGGTTCTGTATAAATGCCATCAGTGATTGCACATTTCGTAGACTTTTCAGTGTTTCCAGCATCTTTGTCACAAAAAATGTTCATAACATCGTCCTCTGTTGGCTTTCCAAAGGAAATGCAGACGATCTTCCACTTCCGGTTAAATATTCAACGTCATGTGATCAAGTTTGATCCAATCAGAGCATTATAAATGAAAGTGAGGTATAATAATAATAAAAATATCACATCGGCAAAGTCACTGGATATCAGGCGGATTATGTTATAAATAATGAGTTGTACCTTGGAACACCCGGATGTACCTTTATGTGACGTCATCGTCATTTTCTTTCGAATATCCTCCATTTCCACTCACCAACGTCCCACACTCACATGCACGCATCATTGAAGTGGAATAAAGCACACTATGAATATATAAAAGACAAGGCTATTTTTCTGGGATGTAGACTCAATATCTCATTTCAAACTTATTTCCTTCCATGTAAACCTGATCCCAAAGTTTCCGCCATCAGTGGTTACGATATCCGCCGAGTCACCCGCATCAGCGAGCGTTGTCGACTTTAAGTCGTTAATATAACCACTGACCGGAAACACGGGATGTTTGGTGGTACGCATGAGCGCTAAACAGGAAACAGGATATCGAAACAATAGACGTTTGGGAATTTTATGCTTGTAAGCATTGTGGAGAAATAAATGAATGGGGATTCGTATGTAAACTTCAAAAGTGCTGAACTATTGCTTTAAAGTATTCAAGGCGAATACAATTGTATTTTATTTGTATGAATTCACAAGGGATGGTGTTTGGATACTGGTATACTTTTCAGTGATGTAATTCGCCCTGTTACATGTACACGACTTCAGTTCATAGGAAGAAATATAGAATGGAGGGGGTAGCAATCACAGGGACTTGTAAATAAAGAAATATAGAAGGGAGGGGGGTAGCAATCACAGGGACTTGTAAATAAAGAAATATAGAAGGGAGGGGGTACCGATCACAGGGACTTGTAAATAAAGAAATATAGAAGGGAGGGGGTACCAATCACAGGGACTTGTAAATAAAGAAATATAGAAGGGAGGGGGTACCAATCACAGGGACTTGTAAATAAAGAAATATAGAAGGGAGGGGGTACCAATCACAGGGACTTGTAAATAAAGAAATATAGAAGGGAGGGGGTACCAATCACAGGGACTTGTAAATAAAGAAATATAGAAGGGAGGGGGTACCAATCACAGGGACTTGTAAATAAAGAAATATAGAAGGGAGGGGGTACCAATCACAGGGACTTGTAAATAAAGAAATATAGAAGGGAGTGGGGTACCAATCACAGGGACTTGTAAATAAAGAAATATAGAAGGGAGGGGGTACCAATCACAGGGACTTGTAAATAAAGAAATATAGAAGGGAGTGGGGTACCAATCACAGGGACTTGTAATTAAAGAAATATAGAAGGGAGGGGGTACCAATCACAGGGACTTGTAAATAAAGAAATATAGAAGGGAGTGGGGTACCAATCACAGGGACTTGTAAATAAAGAAATATAGAAGGGAGGGGGTACCAATCACAGGGACTTGCAAATAAAGAAATATAGAAGGGAGGGGGTAGCAATCACGGGGACTTGCAAATTTAGAAGGGAGAAATATCAGTCTAAGGGGCTTGTAAATATAGAAGGGATTGGTAGCATCCACAGGTGCTTATAAATATAGAAGGGAAGGATAGCAATCACAGGGACTTGCAAAAATATTAGGGAAGGTCTGCTGTGTATATACATTATATAAAAGGACAAGGGAACCAATAAATGGATTGACTCCTATTCCGTCGAAATATGGTTAAAGAAACATGTCATAAAAATAATTTATTCAAATTAATGCTTATAATTCATTTTACTATAGATGATCTATTCAAAATTCCTATTTCACTTCGGAACTCCTATGAAAGCATTACGTCATAATCTCAGCCAATCAGAAGCGATGTTACAAAAATCGACGCCATTTGTTCTTTTATTGGCTGATCAGATGGTCGGTACAAAAACTTATAAGCAAAATGGATTTATATTAACACTAGCAGTACATACAAAAGATTACAGGGATGAAGTCAAATTCAATGGATACCAGACGGATTACACATTAATTAGAAGTTACTTAATTACATGTAATTATCAACTATATGATAGTGTGATTATGAAGGTATTTTACACGATCGCTGAAGAAGTATTAGAATGATTTACGTGTTTTTTTAATGATTTTTTTACTGTTGAGTGAAATATTTGTAATTATTATATAAGTTTGATAAGTAACGGAAACAAATTTGAATTTGCATGAATATAGTTCCAACTCTGGTGTTCGTGTTTAGTTAACAGAAGGACGCTATCGGTGTACCAGGGGGATATATTTAGAAACATAGACAGTCGCCTGCTTCCCTCAAATGCTTATCAATGTAGACTTGAATGTGACGGAGATAAGCTCTACTTAACATTCCTGAAATTCCAAGGTGAACATCAGAAGAAATTATTTTTAATCGGAGGTCTAATGATGTCATTAACATCTAAAACTATTATAATTGTGTCGCTCTTGACACAGATAATTTACACATAAGTGTAACCATAGCATTAAGTAACTGGGAAAAATAACATGTTTTCGGTGATGATTGATTTGAAAATTCTTGAAATATCACATGAGGGCCGTATTAACTCAGAAACGTCCGGTAACAAAAACTCGCCAAGATCAAGAGTTTTATATTTTTTTTTACAAATCTGGATTAATCCTAATCGACCTGAGAATTTTTGTTTTTCGCCTCCCGAGGATTACCGGAGACTGACGAGGATTAAATTCTCACGTGTAAGTGTCGTTAAGGGGTTATCGCGCAGCCTCCGATATATTTGGGGATTACAGCAGACGATGAAGCACGTGCAGTCGTGTGTTATAGATGTGAGATATTACCCACCTTAGACTTAAAACTAAATGAATTTTGAAATTAAACATTCCATACGCTTACTGAACTATGTACCTTCGCCGCCGTAAACAAGATGTTTTATTCTTTACAAATCAGCATTATGTTTCGTGAAGAAGTAACGTGTATATAACGGGACTAATTCATGTAACACGTGATACCCGATAACGTTTGTGCAGGACTAGTATCTCCAGTGGTGATGTAACCATTTGTAATATTCCCGCTGAAATGACGTTAGCGCTGGATATTTAAGCATTGAACGTCTTTCAGTTGGCATCCATAGCCGATATGAATTCAAACTGGACAGAGGCAAATTCCATGAAGCGCGCTAGACGTTCAATGCTTATATTTACATTTGGTTACAATTTTATAACGAAATCCCAAGGAATTTCGCATCTATAATGAAATATTTACAGTTTACACTGACATGGACTGAATAACCATGTTTTCTAGTAACATCATTATCAGTGTATAATGATAGTACAACACATACGGCAATTCCATTGTTAGCTCACCTGGCCTAAAGAGCCGGTGAGCTTATGTCATGGCGCGGCGTCCGTCATCCGTCCGTCCGTCCGTCCTTCCGTCCGTCGTCCGTCACCCCGTCCGTCCATCAACATTTCCTTTAAAACGCTACTAGACATAGAGTTCTAACCAAACTTTGCCAGAAACATTGTTTGGGAAAGATGAACAGAGTTTGTATAAATTTTGGCTCTGACCCCTCGGAGGCAGGAAGGGTTGGGCCCAATAGGGGAAATAGAGGTAAATCATTTAAATCGCTACTAGTCATAGAGTTCTGCATGGATTCTAACCAAATTATGCCAGAAACACCCATGGGGGAAGGGGAACAGAGCTTGTATAAATTTTCGCTCTGACCCCCCAGGGGCAGGAGGGGCGGGGCCAAGTTGGGGTAATAGAGGTAAATCCTTTAAATCGCAACTAGTCATAGAGTTCTGCATGGATTCTAAGCAAATTTGACCAGAAACATCCTTGGGGTAAGGGGATCAGAGTTTGTATAAATTTTGGCTCTGACCCCCTGGAGCAGAAAGAGTAGTGCCCATAAGGGAATTTAGAGGTAAATCTTTAAATTCCTTTAGAAGTGAAACAATGAACTTGTATTCAGAACATTACTTGGCATTACAAACCAGGTGAGCGATACAGGCCCTCTGGGCCTCTTGTTACGGAATAGTCGCTGACCCCACTTTTGATGGGAACATATGAATGACTCGATTGCAATCAGCTGTTCAATCGAATTCGTTGACGATGACGGGAAAGAAAAATATATGGGTATTTTAATAAAAAAACATGCAAAATATGTGAGACAAAGATAGATACACGGTTTTGTACTTTGGTGAGACAAAGACAGATACACGGTTTTGTACTTTGGTGAAACAAAGACAGATACACGGTTTGGTTCTTTAGTAAGACAAAGACAGATACACGGTTTTGTCCTTTAGTAAGACAAAGACAGATACACGATTTTGTACTTTGTTAAGACAAAGACAGATACACGGTTTTGTCCTTTAGTAAGACAAAGACAGATACACGGGTTTGTCCTTTAGTAAGACAAAGACAGATACACGGGTTTGTCCTTTAGTAAGACAAAGACATATGCACGGTTTGTTCTTTAGTAAGACAAAGACAGATACACGGGTTTGTCCTTTAGTAAGACAAAGACAGATACACGGGTTTGTCCTTTAGTAAGACAAAGACAGATACACGGGTTTGTCCTTTAGTAAGACAAAGACAGATACACGGTTTTGTCCTTTAGTAAGACAAAGACATATACACGGGTTTGTCCTTTAGTAAGACAAAGACAGATACACGGGTTTGTCCTTTAGTAAGACAAAGACATATGCACGGTTTGTTCTTTAGTAAGACAAAGACAGATACACGGTTTGTCCTTTAGTAAGACAAAGACAGATGCACGGGTTTGTCCTTTAGTAAGACAAAGACAGATACACGGTTTTGTTCTTTAGTAAGACAAAGACAGATACACGGGTTTGTCCTTTAGTAAGACAAAGACAGATACACGGGTTTGTCCTTTAGTAAGACAAAGACAGATACACGGGTTTGTCCTTTAGTAAGACAAAGACAGATACACGGGTTTGTCCTTTAGTAAGACAAAGACAGATACACGGGTTTGTCCTTTAGTAAGACAAAGACAGATACACGGGTTTGTCCTTTAGTAAGACAAAGACAGATACACGGGTTTGTCCTTTAGTAAGACAAAGACAGATACACGGGTTTGTCCTTTAGTAAGACAAAGACAGATACACGGGTTTGTCCTTTAGTAAGACAAAGACAGATACACGGGTTTGTCCTTTAGTAAGACAAAGACAGATACACGGGTTTGTCCTTTAGTAAGACAAAGACAGATACACGGGTTTGTCCTTTAGTAAGACAAAGACAGATACACGGGTTTGTCCTTTAGTAAGACAAAGACAGATACACGGGTTTGTCCTTTAGTAAGACAAAGACAGATACACGGGTTTGTCCTTTAGTAAGACAAAGACAGATACACGGGTTTGTCCTTTAGTAAGACAAAGACAGATACACGGGTTTGTCCTTTAGTAAGACAAAGACAGATACACGGGTTTGTCCTTTAGTAAGACAAAGACAGATACACGGGTTTGTCCTTTAGTAAGACAAAGACAGATACACGGGTTTGTCCTTTAGTAAGACAAAGACAGATACACGGGTTTGTCCTTTAGTAAGACAAAGACAGATACACGGGTTTGTCCTTTAGTAAGACAAAGACAGATACACGGTTTTTTTCTTTGTTAAGACAAAGACAGATACACGGGTTTGTCCTTTAGTAAGACAAAGACAGATACACGGGTTTGTCCTTTAGTAAGACAAAGACAGATACACGGGTTTGTCCTTTAGTAAGACAAAGACAGATACACGGTTTTTTTCTTTGTTAAGACAAAGACAGATACACGGGTTTGTCCTTTAGTAAGACAAAGACAGATACACGGGTTTGTACTTTAGTAAGACAAAGACAGATACACGGGTTTGTACTTTGGTGAAACAAAGACAGATACACGATTTTGTACTTTGTTAAGACAAAGACAGATACACGGTTTTGTACTTTGTTAAGACAAAAACAGATACACGGTTTTGTCCTTTAGAAAGACAAAGACAGATACACGATTTTGTACTTTAGTAAGACAAAGACAGATACACGGGTTTGTCCTTTAGTAAGACAAAGACGGATACACGGTTTTGTACTTTGGTGAGACAAAGACAGATACACGGGTTTGTCCTTTAGTAAAAAAAAGACAGATACACGGGTTTGTCCTTTAGTAAGACAATGGCAGATGCACGTTTTTTTTCTTTGTTAAGACAAAGACAGATACACGGGTTTGTCCTTTAGTAAGACAAAGACAGATACACGGGTTTGTCCTTTAGTAAGACAATGACAGATGCACGTTTTTTTTTCTTTGTTAAGACAAAGACAGATACACGGGTTTGTCCTTTAGTAAGACAAAGACAGATACACGGGTTTGTTCTTTGGTAAGACAAAGACAGATACACGGGTTTGTCCTTTAGTAAGACAAAGACAGATGCACGGGTTTGTCCTTTAGTAAGACAAAGACAGATACACGGTTTTGTTCTTTAGTTAGACAAAGACAGATACACGGGTTTGTCCTTTAGTAAGACAAGGTCAGATACACGGTTTTGACTTTTACAGAGACAAAGTCAGATACACGGTTTTGACATTTACAGAGACAAAGTCAGTTACACGGTTTTGACATTTAGAGAGACAAATACAGATACACGGTTTTGTTCTGTGGTGAGAAAAAGACAGATACACGGTTTTGACATTTAGAGAGACAAATATAGATACACGGTTTTGACTTTTAGAGAGAAACATATGTAATTGTCTCTTTGGGGCCGCGATGGCCGAGTGGTTAAGATGTACCGACATATCATCACATGCCCTCCACCTCTTGGTCGCGAGGTCGAATTCCATGTGGGGCAGTTGCCAGGTACTGACCGCTGTTCGGTGGTTATTCTCCGGGTTCTCCGGCTTTCCTCCACCAACAAACCTGGCATGTCCTTAAATGACCCTGGCTGTTAATAGGACGTTAAACAAATCAAATCAAATCAAATCAAACCCTGGAAAGACCTATTTTCTCGAGGGCTAATAATTGTATTAAAGCGACATAAATGTACAACAAATATTTTATCCCAATCAAAGATCATATATAAAAACAGAGATAAAACAGAAAGAAAAATGAAAGAAAGAAAAAAAGGAAAAATTAAAATGATCAAAAAGTCAATTAGAATTTGTGTAATTTGTTTAGCTGAAGCACGAACTATATCTGTAAAATTACTCCACGATTTATAAATAGTCCGTCAAATTTTACTTTATAAACTGCATTGTAACATACTTGTAATTTAACAACCAGTTTAAATTATGAAGGATACAATTTAATCTTTATTTCATAAGTATCCTGATCTGATAAAAGTACTTATCTGTAATACTTTATCGACTGTCGAGAAATAATTTTATCGAACAAGATGTCAAAAATGGTAGTAGTTTACAACTGAAAAACCACTCTGCTCAACTCACGCGCAAACGACGACACAGTCGAGTAATGTCAGTGACGTCATATAAGTGGTCAAATGTCACGCCTAAATGGCCGTAACGGACTGACCGACCGGTGATCACGCGGTAAGTATCACACGCTCAGGTGTGAACGAAAACAACTCACCTGGCGTGACGTCACGAGTAAACAGGTACACAGCGTTGTGTCTAAGAACCCTAAAACAATGTTCATGGTGTTTTTACCCCAGTTTGACATTTTTGATGAGAAGATCCAGTGAGATACGACAGAGTGTCACAGCAGTACGTAAGATGTATATAAACCAACATACACGTGCTGACCAGATATACTAACCCACAGTCGACATCTACGGACATCACGATCTAAACATGGCATTTTCAACTGTGTGCAATACTTCTTCTGCTCATCTCTTAGAAAACGACGAACTGCAAGTGTGCTACGGTGAATCTGACGGAGGTAATTTATTTATTTATTCACGCATTTATCCAATCATTCAATGATTAATTAATTAATTCATTCATTCATTCATTCATTCATTAATACATTCATTCATTCGGTCATGCAATAATTAATCAATTCATTCATTCATTCATTCATTCATTCATTAATACATTCATTCATTCGGTCATGCAATAATTAATTAATTAATTAATTCATTCATTCATTCATTCATTCATTCATTCATGCAATAATTCATTTATTCTTCCTTTAGAGAAAATTGGTTACTTTCATTTAAATAATTGTTTTTAAAGATGCTCCACCGCTGACAAATGTTATTTTTTCACTATCAAAAACAGGATCAGACGATTTAGCATTTTTCTTCAGTTACAAAAGTTACTTACTTTACACCATTACCACCTTTGAAAAGTTTAAGCTTCTAATTTTACTTAAAGTTAAAAATATGAAAAATAATTAATTGCATCCCGAAAAAATTCCTTGGCACTATATCCCATATGGAATGATGTACTGATTGCGCATGCACCAAAGGAAAATAAATTATTTATTTTTATTTTTTGTGTTAATTAGATATATATATACGATAAGACACCAATTATTGTTAAATTGATGAATATCATTTATGGTCTGTCGGCGTTGGAGCATCTTTAAGATAATGTACATATGTACCTGATGTATTTCTATTATCGAAAGAAATTTTAGGAAATGTTATTATTACAAAACTAGACCATGTTCTGATCTATTGTAAAGAGAGTTAGTTTATTAATTGAACATTTATGTAGTTCTCCGACCCCTTTTTTGAAGTTAATAAAAACAAAGATTGTTATTTAATAGCTTTATTTCTAATATACATGTACTTAAGTGGGAAAGAAATGTTACATTCAGTTTGTACTTCCTTTTATGACAGGTGTATCGTCTGGTTATGATTCCGGAAGTATATATGATTCGGACGCAGACTCACAGACCGGAAACGAGACTATCAAATATTCAAGAAATTCCAAGCCGGAACTGGATGTTGCGCATTTTTACAACAATCCTCTGCTTTTGTCTGACAGTGACACAGATTCTGATTGTCTGAGTGAGTATTCGGAGGAGAGCGACAGCGAGGATTCGGATGACAGCGAGGACGAAATCGACGATGGCGAGAGATTTACTAGTACAAACAACCTCTGTGATAGCCTCAAGTACATCCTCTCCCTGCCGGAGTTATGTGACGTTACATTCCTCGTGGGGTCAAACAAAATCCCAATCCATGGGGTCAAGGCCATTCTCGGCACGCGCAGCAGGTAAATAATGCATATCATCGTGAGCTTAATCATAATTTAATTATAAAATACCGTTGTATTGCTTTGAAGAAAAAAAAAGCAAACCCACAAAGAGTAACAAAAGAACCTAGATAATTAATGCATATTCCAGTGGAAAAGGACATTTTTTTCTTTGAATGTTTTATTTTAAGAGGCTAGATTAGGGATCGAGTTGTAATTATCGTTATTGGTAAAGTCATGCTGTTATGATAACTATTTCTTCTAAAGTAGAACCCTATTTTAAGAACTTTTCTTCGTTTCCTTAAAGGGTTTTATACGCAATGATACTGAAGGCAGAGAAAGCACAATCATCTAAACAAATCAAATCAAAGAAGCAGAAAACGCCTGAACGTCTTACTATCCACATCGATACCTACGAGGCAGAGGTATTCCGAAAGATAATACAATTCGTTCACAGTGGAACAGTCAATGTGGACTCCTCGTCCGTTATTGGTGAGTAAAATTGCAGCTCGAAAGTTGTGCTAGAGTAGTCTCCCCTAATTACTGCCATAACCCAGCAACTCGACCCAAAATACTAATCAGGAACCTTCGGCACGTTCCGTAAACGAAAAAATTCTTATTTTATCGTTTACGGAAATTGCCGAAGGCTCCGAATTGCCTAGAAAGCACCACTCCATGGCCACACGGCACCTAACATAAACGTGTATTGTCGTATTTCATTTGTTTGAGTTGATGTGATTCGTTTCCATATCGCATACAATATTTGAATCATTATTTATCGTATTTCGTAAATTAAAAATATACATAGGTTTATCTTAATTCCTTCAGGTTTACTCTGCGGGGCTGAAGAATTTGGGTTAACGGACTTAAAAATGGCATGCTGGGATTACGTAGAAAGGTGTGTAGCATCTGGCAACGACCTTCATCATCTAATGACGTCACCAAGTCATATGTACAACCAGAACATCGCCAACGTCGTTTTGAAAAAGGTAAATAAACTTAAGTTCATAATTTCTCTCCAAAATTGTTCTGTTGGAATTCAATCCACTTAAGTATACGGTACCATATCATACCATTGTCACATCTAGAGTCCCTTGTTATAATGCCATATATGGTGTTTCTCCATTTTCTACATCTTGTGTATGTTCTAAGTTTTGACTTTTCTGTTTATTTCTAGGTTGCTGCCAAGGTGGATTTTCAAAGTACTGGACTCGACAAAACCGTGTCATTTTCTCGCTTATTGAAGAAACCAAGAGAGACAATCGTGTAAATTAATATAATAGGACGTCAAAACAATGATGTCAAGGTACCAAGGGAGACAATCCTGTTAATTATGCCTACTTTGACGTCACCAGCAAGGATACCAGGGGAGGCAATCCGTGTAAATAACAAGAAACTGATATGACGTCACTAACAATGACGTCAAAGTGCTATGTAAAGAAATTAGTGCTGATCTAACTGGACATTGTTTTACGCAAAACATTTGTTTATATTATTTTGATTAAGATGTTTTAAAATAAATTTAAACTTTTACAAAAAATAACATGAATTTAGTTTCTTTATCATATCCCTGACATGTCTATTGTGAGAGAAATGTCTTGATAGATATGATTTCTCCACATGTAACCGACTTGCACTACGACAAAATACTCCCATACAATTCAGCTGCCTTGTATATTAGAGAGTTATCTACCACCCTCCCCCCGCCAGCGAGTTAGGTATCCATTGTGTCGTTATCATTTTATTTTTTGAGCGAAATTCACGTCAAATACATGACGTAACACTCTCAAATACATTACGTAACACTCCCAAATACATGACTTTATACTCCCAAATACATGACGTAACACTCCCAAACACATGACGTAACACTCCTAAATACATGACGTAACACTCCTAAATACATGACGTAACACTCCCAAATACATGACTTTACACTCTCAAATACATGACGTAACACTCCCAAACACATGACGTAACACTCCCAAATACATGACGTAACACTCCCAAATACATGACGTAACACTCCCAAACACATGACGTAACACTCCTAAATACATTACGTAACACTCCCAAATACATTACTTAATGATGTACACCTCTGAGAAGTCAAAATTTTCTTGTATTAAACTTTTTTTCTCATATAGATTTTTGAAAATAGGAGTTCATACCATACAAGAAAATGGAAGAAAAAACATATGTCGGTGTGCTTACTTTTGAGCTATTGTCACTCAAAGATACCAAGTTGACAAAATCTTAGATTTTTTTGGGATTTTTGCCGTTTTGACCATATACACAAGAGTTTAAAGCCATAATTTCCTAATGAGATGTTTGATATGTATGGAAGTTTGAAGAATTTATTTTTCTGTAGTCTTCTTTAAAAATATACAAGTTTTGATTAATAAGACTCATATTTTTTCTCAGAATAACAACATATGCTACCCCTACCCCTTAATTTTGAGCTACAAAATACACCATTTTCAGGCATTTTTGCCAAATTTTACCCTTTATAGAAACAGTTGTGGTCTTAAACTTTTGTTAATATTTTGCATATCAATAGGGAATGGGCTGTTCTTTCTAAATTAGGCAGAAAAATGGGGGGTCAGTGTGCTTACTTATTTGCCCCATTTGAATATGTGTTATTTTTCAGTATTTTAGAGTAAAAGATAAAAGTGCTCAAATTACCATTAAATGTAAAAACAAAGTGACAGAAGCGTATCACTTCACGCAATAATGCTCAATATTTTAATAACCACAAACCTAGTAAAGATTAACAGCAAAAATTAGCTAGATACAGCTAAAAATGCTGGTGCAGTGATGATTTAAGTAAAAATAATTTCAGTAAAAAATGGTTAAACTATGGCTCTACTCAAAGAGGAAAAAGACACAATTTCAAAATGGCCGCCAAATGGGCCATTTTTTAAAATCCCTGTATAAAAAAATCTACTGAAAATAGAAATGTAAATTTTTGACAAAATTTCCATCTGGCAACTTGCTACAGATATTGATAAAATATATTTGAAAATCTTATGACTTCTTTGATCTTTGTCGAAACGAGACTTCAACGGGACTGAAACCTCAGAAGAATACATCCGTAACACTCCCAAATACATGACGTAACACTCCCAAATACATGACGTAACACTCCCAAACACATGACGTAACACTCCTAAATACATGACGTAACACTCCCAAATACATTACTTAATGATGTACACCTCTGAGAAGTCAAAATTTTCTTGTATTAAACTTTTTTTCTCATATAGATTTTTGAAAATAGGAGTTCATACCATACAAGAAAATGGAAGAAAAAACATATGTCGGTGTGCTTACTTTTGAGCTATTGTCACTCAAAGATACCAAGTTGACAAAATCTTAGATTTTTTGGGATTTTTGCCGTTTTGACCATATACACAAGAGTTTAAAGCCATAATTTCCTAATGAGATGTTTGATATGTATGGAAGTTTGAAGAATTTATTTTTCTGTAGTCTTCTTTAAAAATATACAAGTTTTGATTAATAAGACTCATATTTTTTCTCAGAATAACAACATATGCTACCCCTATCCCTTAATTTTGAGCTACAAAATACACCATTTTCAGGCATTTTTGCCAAATTTTACCCTTTATAGAAACAGTTGTGGTCTTAAACTTTTGTTAATATTTTGCATATCAATAGGGAATGGGCTGTTCTTTCTAAATTAGGCAGAAAAATGGGGGGTCAGTGTGCTTACTTATTTGCCCCATTTGAATATGTGTTATTTTTCAGTATTTTAGAGTAAAAGATAAAAGTGCTCAAATTACCATTAAATGTAAAAACAAAGTGACAGAAGCGTATCACTTCACGCAATAATGCTCAATATTTTAATAACCACAAACCTAGTAAAGATTAACAGCAAAAATTAGCTAGATACAGCTAAAAATGCTGGTGCAGTGATGATTTAAGTAAAAATAATTTCAGTAAAAAATGGTTAAACTATGGCTCTACTCAAAGAGGAAAAAGACACAATTTCAAAATGGCCGCCAAATGGGCCATTTTTTAAAATCCCTGTATAAAAAAATCTACTGAAAATAGAAATGTAAATTTTTGACAAAATTTCCATCTGGCAACTTGCTACAGATATTGATAAAATATATTTGAAAATCTTATGACTTCTTTGATCTTTGTCGAAACGAGACTTCAACGGGACTGAAACCTCAGAAGAATACATCCTTAACACTCCCAAATACATGACGTAACAATCCCAAATATATGACGTAACAACCAATAACTACAAACAAGAGCAGATAACAATAGAGACGTTAATGAATTTATCAAGTCCAGCATCCCCACGACGCTCACTACTAAATACAATATACGCGTGGACAATTGTCAAATTATAGACAAGTACAATATTGACTATTGTCAAATTATAGACGAGTACAATATTGACTATTGTTAAATTATAGACAAGTACAATATCGACTATTGTCAAATTAGAGACAAGTACAATATCGACTATTGTCAAATTATAGACGAGTACAATATTGACTATTGTCAAATCACAGACAAGTACAATATTGACTATTGTCAAATTACAGACAAGTACAATGCGGACTATCGTCAATAGACAGACAAGTATAATGTGGATTATCGTCAACAAACAGACGAGTACAATGTGTACTATCGTCAACAAACAGATAAGTACAATGTGTACTATCGTCAACAAACAGACGAGCACAATGTGTACTATCGTCAACAAACAGACAAGTACAATGTGGAATATTGTCAAATTACAGACAAGTACAATGTGGACTATCGTCAACAAACAGACAAGTACAATGTGGACTATCGTAAATAGACAGAAAAGTACAATGTGGACTATCGTCAACAAACAGACGAGTACAATGTGTACTATCGTCAACAAACAGACAAGTACAATGTGTACTATCGTCAACAAACTGACAAGTACAATATGGACTATTGTCAAGTTACAGACAAGTACAATGTGGACTATTGTCAATAGACTGACAAGTACAATGTGGACTATCGTCAATAGACAGACAAGTACAATGTGGAATATCGTCAATAGACAGACAAGTACAATGTGGACTATCGTCAATAGACAGACAAGTACAACGTGGACTATCGTCAATAGACAGACAAGTATAATGTGGACTATCGTCAACAAACAGACAAGTACAATGTGGACTATCGTCAATAGACAGACAAGTATGATGTGGACTAACGTCAATAGACTGACAAGTACAATATGAACTATCGTCAATAGACCGACAAGTACAACGTGGACTATCGTCAATAGACCGACAAGTACAACGTGAACTATCGTTAATAGACCGACAAGTACAACATGGACTATCGTCAACAAACAGACGAAGACAATGTGGACTATCGTCAATAGACTGACAAGAACGATGTGGACTATCGTCAATAGACCGACGAGTACAATGTGTACTATCGTCAACAAACAGACAAGTACAATGTGGAATATTGTCAAATTACACACAAGTACAATGTGGACTATCGTCAACAAACAGACAAGTACAATGTGTACTATCGTCAACAAACAGACGAGTACAATGTGTACTATCGTCAACAAACAGACAAGTACAATGTGTACTATCGTCAATAGACAGACAAGTACAATGTGGACTATCGTCAGTAGACAGACAAGTACAACGTGGACTATCGTCAATAGACTGACAAGAACGATGTGGACTATCGTCAATAGACCGACGAGTACAATGTGTACTTTCGTCAACAAACAGACAAGTACAATGTGGAATATTGTCAAATTACAGACAAGTACAATGTGGACTATCGTCAACAAACAGACAAGTACAATGTGTACTATCGTCAACAAACAGACGAGTACAATGTGTACTATCGTCAATAGACTGACAAGAACGATGTGGACTATCGTCAATAGACCGACGAGTACAATGTGTACTATCGTCAACAAACAGACAAGTACAATGTGGAATATTGTCAAATTACAGACATGTACAATGTGGACTATCGTCAACAAACAGACAAGTACAATGTGGACTATCGTCAACAAACAGACAAGTACAATGTGGAATATTGTCAAATTACAGACAAGTACAATGTGGACTATCGTCAACAAACAGACGAGTACAATGTGGACTATCGTCAATAGACTGACAAGAACGATGTCGACTATCGTCAATAGACCGACGAACACAATGTGTACTATCGTCAACAAACAGACAAGTACAATGTGTACTATCGTCAACAAACAGACAAGTACAATGTGGAATATTGTCAAGTTACAGACAAGTACAATGTGGACTTTCGTCAATAGACTGACAAGTACAACGTGGACTATCGTCAATAGACTGACAAGTACAAAGTGGACTATCGTCAATAGACTGACAAGTACAATGTGGACTATCGTCAATAGACCGACGAGTACAATGTGTACTATCGTCAACAAACAGACAAGTACAATGTGGAATATTGTCAAATTACAGACAAGTACAATGTGGACTATCGTCAATAGACTGACAAGTACAATGTGGACTATCGTCAATAGACAAACAAGTACAATGTGGACTATCGTCAATAGACAGACAAGTACAATGTGGACTATCGTCAATAGACAGACAAGTACAATGTGGACTATCGTCAATAGACAGACAAGTACAATGTGGACTATCGTCAATAGACAGACAAGTACAATGTGGACTATCGTCAATAGACAGACAAGTACAATGTGGACTATCGTCAATAGACAGACAAGTACAATGTGGACTATCGTCAATAGACAGACAAGTACAATGTGGACTATCGTCAATAGACAGACAAGTACAATGTGGACTATCGTCAATAGACAGACAAGTACAATGTGGACTATCGTCAATAGACAGACAAGTACAATGTGGACTATCGTCAATAGACAGACAAGTACAATGTGGACTATCGTCAATAGACAGACAAGTACAATGTGGACTATCGTCAATAGACAGACAAGTACAATGTGGACTATCGTCAATAGACAGACAAGTACAATGTGGACTATCGTCAATAGACAGACAAGTACAATGTGGACTATCGTCAATAGACAGACAAGTACAATGTGGACTATCGTCAATAGACAGACAAGTATAATGTGGATTATCGTCAATAGACAGACAAGTACAACGTGGACTATCGTCAATAGACTGACAAGTACAATGTGGACTATCGTCAATAGACAGACAAGTACAATGTGGAATATTGTCAAATTACAGACAAGTACAATGTGGACTATCGTCAACAAACAGACAAGTACAATGTGTACTATCGTCAACAAACAGACGAGTACAATGTGTACTAACGTCAACAAACAGACAAGTACAATGTGTACTATCGTCAACAAACAGACGAGTACAATGTGTACTATCGTCAGTAGACAGACAAGTACAACGTGGACTATCGTCAATAGACTGACAAGAACGATGTGGACTATCGTCAATAGACCGACGAGTACAATGTGTACTATCGTCAACAAACAGACAAGTACAATGTGGAATATTGTCAAATTACAGACAAGTACAATGTGGACTATCGTCAACAAACAGACAAGTACAATGTGTACTATCGTCAACAAACAGACGAGTACAATGTGAACTATCGTCAATAGACTGACAAGAACGATGTGGACTATCGTCAATAGACCGACGAGTACAATGTGTACTATCGTCAACAAACAGACAAGTACAATGTGTACTATCGTCAACAAACAGACAAGTACAATGTGGAATATTGTCAATAGACTGACAAGTACAATGTGGACTATCGTCAATAGACTGACAAGTACAAAGTGGACTATCGTCAATAAACAGACAAGTACAATGTGGAATATTGTCAAATTACAGACAAGTACAATGTGGACTATCGTCAATAGACAGACAAGTACAATGTGGACTACCGTCAATAGACTGACAAGTACAATGTGGACTATCGTCAATAGACAAACAAGTACAATGTGGAATATCGTCAACAAACAGACAAGTACAATGTGGACTATCGTCAATAGACAGACAAGTACAATGTGGAATATTGTCAAATTACAGACAAGTACAATGTGGACTATCGTCAACAAACAGTCAAGTACAATGTGTACTATCGTCAACAAACAGACGAGTACAATGTGTACTATCGTCAACAAACAGACAAGTACATTGTGGACTATCGTAAATAGACAGACAAGTACAATGTGGACTATCGTCAATAGACAGACCAGTACAATGTGGACTATCGTCAATAGACAGACAAGTACAAAGTGGACTATCGTAAATAAACAGACAAGTACAATGTGTACTATCGTCAAAAAACAGACAAGTACAATGTGTACTATCGTCAACAAACAGACAAGTATAATGTGGACTATTGTCAATAGACAGACAAGTACAATGTGGATTATCGTCAATGGACAGACAAGTACAACGTGGATTGTCGTAAATAGACAGACAAGTACAATGTGGACTATCGTCAATAGACAGACCAGTACAATGTGGACTATCGTCAATAGACAGACAAGTACAAAGTGGACTATCGTAAATAGACAGACAAGTACAATGTGGACTATCGTCAATAGACAGACAAGTACAATGTGGACTATCGTCAATAGACAGACAAGTACAATGTGGACTATCGTCAATAGACAGACAAATACAATGTGGACTATCGTCAATAGACAGACAAGTACAATGTGGCCTATCGTCAATAGACAGACAAGTACAATGTGGACTTTCGTCAATAGACAGACAAGTACAATGTGGACTATCGTCAACAAACAGACAAGTACAATGTGGACTATCGTCAATAGACAGACAAGTACAACGTGGACTATCGTCAATAGACAGACAAGTACAATGTGGACTATCGTCAATAGACAGACAAGTACAATGTGGACTATCGTCAATAGACAGACAAGTACAATGTGGACTATCGTCAATAGACAGACCAGTACAATGCGGCCTATCGTCAATAGACAGACAAGTACAATGTGGACTTTTGTCAATAGACAGACAAGTACAACGTGGACTATCGTGAATAGACAGACAAGTACAATGTGGACTATCGTCAACGAACAGACAAGTACAATGTGGACTATCGTCAACAAACAGACAAGTACAATGTGAACTATCGTCAATAGACCGACAAGTACAACGTGGACTATCGTCAATAGACCGACAAGTACAACGTGTACTATCGTCAATAGACAGACAAGTACAACATGGACTATCGTCAATAGACAGACAAGTACAATGTGGACTATCGTCAATAGACTGACAAGTACAATGTGAACTATCGTTAATAGACCGACAAGTACAACGTGGACTATCGTCAACAAACAGACAAGTACAATGTGGACTATCGTCAATAGACAGACAAGTACAATGTGGACTATCGTCAATAGACAGACAAGTACAACGTGGACTATCGTCAATAGACAGACAAGTACAATGTGGACTATCGTCAACGAACAGACAAGTACAATGTGGACTATCGTCAACAAACAGACAAGTACAATGTGAACTATCGTCAATAGACCGACAAGTACAACGTGGACTATCGTCAATAGACCGACAAGTACAACGTGTACTATCGTCAATAGACAGACAAGTACAACATGGACTATCGTCAATAGACAGACAAGTACAATGTGGACTATCGTCAATAGACAGACAAGTACAATGTGGACTATCGTCAATAGACAGACCAGTACAATGTGGACTATCGTCAATAGACTGACAAGTACAATGTGGACTATCGTCAATAGACAGACAAGTACAATGTGGACTATCGTCAATAGACCGACAAGTACAATGTGGACTATCGTCAATAGACCGACAAGTACAACGTGGCCTATCGTCAACAAACAGACAAGTACAATGTGGACTATCGTCAATAGACAGACATTCAAGTTTAACAAAATAAATGTACCTACTTTATAATATACATTTGTATCAGAAACTGTATGTTAATAGCTAGCAACGAATGCAATAGTTACATAAAATTCATTTAACATTTTTTAATAGATTAAATAATTGTTTCCACAGATAAATACTGGGAAAATGTTTAAAATTAGACTTGATATATCTCTGAAAAAGAAATAAAATTCAATGCTTTTATCAAATCTAAACTTAAAATTAATATAGGTAAGCTTATGATTTGAAAGGCGGTCGCCATTTTCAATTATATAATTTGTAAAAATATACTTTTTGGTCACAAGACAGTTTTTTTGTAAGATTTTGTATGGTCGATAATCGTTTTTGTGTAATTATCACACAAAATATAATTGTTTTATAGATATTTGATATACATCTGGTATGGTTGCATAAAGCGAGAGCTACATGTAGTTAGATTCCGTATAGAAACAGAAAGTCAAGGAAGGGAAAACCGAAAAATTGACATTTGTCCTCAAATATTATTCACCTTGGTTAAAATATAATATTAGAACATTATTAATTGAATATTGTATTCATTTGATCGATTGGCAATTTTTTTTTCATTAATTGAGAATTTTACAAAATCAGTTTTTATTAACCGAAAAAATAGCCATATTAAACGTTTTTCCTGGATGAGGTTTTAATAAAACAGATATTCAACGGAGTACAACAAGTATATGTTGTTAGGTATATGTGACCTATCGCTCCTTCATACTGATGTACTTTTTAAAAAATAGGGTGTTCAGGTTTAGAAGATGTTTAAAGAGAACACAGCATGACAGTGATCACAATATGTACTGGGCCTAGTGTTTTATTAAATAGTTTTTTTCTTCAGAATTTGCATGTTAATAGATAAGCTTTCCATTTTGATATAGATTTTATCTATGTTTTAACACTAAGATTCTTTTATTAGTAAGTTTTGTTGTTAAATATTTTGACTGCTTCAAATACATGAATTAAAACAGTTTTACCCGCTCAATAATATATTTAGATATATTTTCTCTCGCGGTGTTCATACAATAAATTGTATACGTTAACCATGCCTTGATAAGATGTACATGTAAGTATTTTTTAAAACTTCCTCAAATATATGGGGACAAAGTATAAATTTACTTTATTGTTTCAATGAACTTTTCTGATTTCAGCTAAATTTGTAATACTTATAGAGAATTTCTCTACACTCTTAGCTATTAATATTTCCATGGTTTGACTTTCTGTTCTTTATGAGAAAACCGGCAAAACAAGCAAAACATTCCTGTTGCCATTTTGGGTAGAAGGAAATGACGTTATAAAGTTTCATAGGTGCACAAAAATAATACTACATTGAATTTTGAAACAAAGGAACATTATGCAAATATGATGATCTGAAAGTGTGGCTAATTTTCTGCAGGTCTGTCTTTGGTTAAAATGTAACAAAAATGAGATAAGAAAAATTCAATGACAAAAATGTAATGTAGATGGAATACATAGGGGGCAAACATGAAATGTAAGGTCGTTAACTGGATTTTGTGAATTCGAATTTTCGTATCATATAATATATGAATTAAACAGTATCCAGAGTAGTTAAATTATGGTTTCAATGCATAAGAATGGAAAGTAAAAAACAAACAAAAAACATACTTTTCTTAAAACGAGAATTATCCCAGTATATTTTGAAAACGACCATCTTGGATTCTCATTCAAATGATAGTGATCAAAATATGATCAAGCCCTCAATCACTCGTATACGGGGCGTCATAATTGCATCAAAATATTATCAAGCCCTCAATCACTCGTATACAAGGCGTCATAATTGTATCAAAATATTATCAAGCCCTCAATCACTCGTATACAGAGCGTCATAATTGCATCAAAATATTATCAAGCTCTCAATCATTCGTATACAGGGCGTCATAATTGTATCAAAATATTATCAAGCCCTCAATCACTCGTATACAGAGCGTCATAATTCTATCAAAATATTATCAAGCCCTCAATCACTCGTATACAGAGCGTCATAATTGCATCAAAATACTATCAAGCCCTCTTTCAAGCACTACTCGTGTACAAAGTGTCATAATTGTATCAAAATGTGATTAAGCCCTCATAAAGCACTACTTGAAAACAAAGTGTCATAATTGTATCAAAATTTGATTAAGCCCTCAGAGCACTACACATGTACAAAGTGTCATAATTTATCAAAATGTGATTAAGCCCTCATAAAGCACTACTTGTAAACAAAGTGTCATAATTGTACCAAAATTTGACCAAGCCCTCAGAGCACTACTCATGTACAAAGTGTCATAATTGTATCAAAATTTGACCAAGCCCTCAGAGCACTACTCATGTACAAAGTGTCATAATTGTACCAAAATTTGACCAAGCCCTCACAGCACTACTCATGTACAAAGTGTCATAATTGTATCAAAATTTGAACAAGCCCTCAGAGCACTACTCATGTACAAAGTGTCATAATTGTATCAAAATTTGACCAAGCCCTCAGAAAGCACTACTTGTGTACAAAGTGTCATAATTGTATCAAAATTTGACCAAGCCCTCAGAGCACTACTCATGTACAAAGTGTTATAATTGTATCAAAATTTGACCAAGCCCTCAGAGCACTACTCATGTACAAAGTGTCATAATTCTATCAAAATATGATCAAGCCCTCATACAAACATAAAGCACTTCTTGTATACAAAGTGCCATATCTATATCCACAAATGTTCATTATGGTGATTTGGTGTGTTTATCCCTCTAACTCTAACCCCCTTCGTCTCTTCATTTTAATACCCAAATAATCATAACTGACATTGGAAACAACGCAGTCTCTCAATTGCATTTTTTTCTACGGTACACTATATATATGCTACAACAAGTCGATTGTAATGAGCCGTCCTGTCCATTTCCTAGAAAGTCATCTGTTAGAACCATCAAAATTTTTACACTAAATATCATTGACAATAGAAGCTATTGATCCGATGTTTTCAAATATATCGGTGATCGTATGTCAAATTTGCAAGTAACCTTAATACGGATATCTTAAATTATCTCATCTCAGCGACAGTGCAGCATGCCTGTGTGGATTTCAAAACGAAGATTGAGAACATCACTTTTGATATCGTCCTTTATTCGTCAACCCAAGACGGCTCCTTTTTAGTGCTATTTGTGACAATACACTGACAACAGCTCTAAACGACATATTAATATTTCATAAAGTTATACTTGATAAAGTTCAGTGCTTTGTCACGGATACCAATAAAATTCGTTGAATGTCTTGTAAAATAATCTTAATGTAAATGTAATGATGTAAAGTAGGACCCCTTTGGCATGATATAATACTTAACGATGTCTAGCTTCTAGAACATCACCAACATTTAATATAACAGAAATCGACATTAATTCCTATTTATTTATATATTAGTGTAATGATTGTATGTACTGTTACATGTAATATTAAGGGAGAGGGCGTGTAAAGGCATGGTGCCTGTTGCCAATTCTCATTGTCTTCAACGTCTGACAATAAAAATTCTCAAATGAAACAAGTTGAATAATCCTTATCGATATTTACGGAGAACGTATTAGGACATTCACGATAACTCGATCACATAGTAAATCGAGTAGTTGACAATATGTAACGGTTTCTCGACTCTTCCACACCACGACAAGTCGAGTTATCGCGACTTTTTAACTACCATATGCCACTATACATTAGCACAGGGCTTTACAGAGTTCGGCAGAATAAGCGCAGAGTTCGGCAGATTATTGGGAGCAGTTTGTCGGAGCCTGCAAACCGACATGTAGTGATCGTCAGTTCGGCGGTTTGGACGGTGCCTGAGTGAGTTGTATCGAAGCGCGCTGTACTCCTATGATAGTTCACAACCGTACCGAGCATACAACATATTCTAATTTCACAAACCTTATGGATTTATTCAAAGATATTGTCGCTTTCTTCCAGCGACTCGGAATGGAGTGCATCTAACTTATTCTTTTTTTTATTTTTTGAATGATTTAAAAAATAACTTGCTTATCAACGTTTTGAATTTAATGATTCAGTGATGAGAATTTTTGCAATATTTGATTTGAAAAGCGGAAAAAGCAATGAAAACAAAGCGAGTGACAGACAGTTAGATATGTGCTAGTGTTTTTTTGTTTCTGGCTCTGTGAAATCCTTTGTTCCATTGTGATGTAATCCGCCCTGACACGACGAGATCGGTGATTTTTTTATATTTCCTGCCCGCACCTTCACATCAGCACAGGATATATATAAATCCCACTCTTTAAGTTTTACTGTAAACATTTCAGGTCTATATACTGACGAACGAATCCATGGAGTGAAAAAATATATCTGTCATTGGCGAAATGATCGACTACAATCAGGATCTAGGTTTAGTACTGTCGAAACCCTCGTTCAGCCGGTTCACTTATTTATTTTGTGTGCTCGTCAGATAACGACGTCGTTTTTCTCAGATTACAAGCGTCTGTGACAATAATGATTGGGATCTTGGTCTCCCAGGCGCTCCGTTACTACGCTTATTGACAACAAGATGAAACTATGTAAGGACGATTGCAGTCGAAGTCTCTGGGGAGTTTTAACCAAACGCTTTTGACAAGTTTCAACCAGTCCCAATAAAACCTTTTATGTATAAAACCAACGGCAATTTGTACTATTTCAACGCTAACCAAGGATTAAAGCAAGTCTAAAAATTGGTGCAGATAATTCGGAAATGTATCAGGGCATCGGAATGACTACACAGAGAGTGAATTTGTGATGTAAGAGTTTGTTTTAGTGACACCATGTTGTCAGGGATGTGGAGTATGACAGCCCTAGCTGCCGTGTGGTGCTTAGTTCAACTGGTGGAAGCAGGTAAGTAAAAGCTTTGATTACGTTAACACTGACACACGTAGAGGACTCTAAATGTGGTTCTCCTACATAATAAACTCACGACGATAATGAGATATTTAAAAAAATCCAATCTTTAAGAACCTTTTATGAAGAGTAATCCTGGTAAAATATTCAATAAAACAGAAATGAAAGAAATGGAGAAGTAGGATAATTTTAAAATCCAATTGAGAATGGAGAGCGCAAAGACTACAGGCACAGAAGGTAGCAATTGTCCTTGATCAACACACAGCTCATACTCTTGGAAAGACAAAAGCAATAACACTGTCGTAAGACATTTTATCTATTGATTGTCCTTTGTTTAGAGGTACACTATATCTTCGATGAACACTTGTATCAATTAACACAGTACTTATAAACAGAACCTATAGTTGTCAACTAAGTACAGACTATACGCACTATCAATATTATAGGGAAAGGGATTTAGAATATTGCATAACGTCATGAGTTCAATTGTCAGTTCAAACAAAAACACAAGGCACCAGCGTAATACCATTGACGTTATATTATTATCTTATCATTATAATACGACTCATTAAGTTCGACTGTAAATACTCATTTTTATAATTTATTTATTTATTCTATCATTTTAACATGACTCATTAGTTTGAATGTAAATACTCATTATTATAATTTATTTATTTATTCTATCATTTTAATATGACTCATAAGTTTGAATGTAAATACTCATTTTTATAATTTATTTATTTATTTATTCTATCATTTTAATATGACTCATTAGTTTGACTGTAAATACTCATTTTTATGATTTATCTATTTATTCTATCATATTAATATGACTCATTAGTTTGACTGTAAATACTCATTTTTATAATTTATTTATTTATTCTATCATTTTAACATGACTCATTAGTTTGAATTTAAATACTCATTTTTAAGATTTATTTCTTTATTCTATCATTTTACTATGACTCATTAGTTTGACTGTAAATACTCATTTTTATGATTTATTTTTTAATCTATCATTTTAATATGACTCATTAGTTTGACTGTAAATACTCATCTTTATGATTTATTTATTTATTCTATCATTTTAATATGACTCATTAAGTTCGACTATAAATACTCATTTTTATTATTTATTTATTTATCATTATCTTATCAGTGTAATACTACTCACTAAGTTTGACTGTTTTGTCAATATTGAAATACTCACTTGAACGATTTAACTACTTAAACGGACTGACTACAGAAGTTAAGGAAACTCTTAGTGGACTTAAATCATGGTCTGCCCTTTGGGGAGATTTAAGGTTTTTTTAAGGTTAGGGACATTAGTAAGTTTGGCTGTAGTAACTAGTGCACTATAGGACGGGGAGGGAGCGTCGTGTTAACAAACTCAAACTTTTAACTCGTATATACAATATTAATATCATATCCCATGGAATCGTCTACACATCCCTGGATCTCTATCTTTACTATAATTACACACAAATTCGCGTCGATTTAACATGGAGGCCGGCACTATCTGGTATTTTATCGCTATTTCTATTTCAAAAGTATAGCTCCCCCCGGGGCGCCAGCCTTACAGTAGTCATTAAGTGGTGGGGGATAGTATCCCTAAATGTACACCCGACCCGGCTCTATACTATGTGATGAAACTCATAATACAAGTATTCATAGCGGTATTCGTAGATGTGTTACTAACGAGAGGGCTAAAGCAACTTTATATTCCAGCAAATCTAGAAAGTCGGAACAGACGTATGTTCCAATATAAGTAAAACTTTATATTCCACCAAATCTAGAAAGTCGGAACAGACGTATGTTCCAATATAAGTAAAACTTTATATTCCAGCAAATCTAGAAAGTCGGAACAGACGTATGTTCCAATATAAGTAAAACTTTATATTCCAGTAAGTCTAGAAAGTTGGAACAGCCGTATGTTCCAATATAAGTAAAACTTTATATTCCAATAAATCTAGAAAGTTGGAACAGCCGTATGTTCCAATATAAGTAAAACTTTATATTCCAGTAAATCCAGAAAGTTGGAACAGCCGTATGTTCCAATATAAGTAAAACTTTATATTCCAGCAAATCTAGAAAGTCGGAATAGTCGTATGTTCCAATATAACTAGAACTTTACATTCCGGTAAATCTAGAAAGTTGGAACAGTCGTATGTTCCAATATAACAAGAAGGTTTGAACAGCCATGTGTTCCAATATGACTGGAAAGTAGGAACAGTCGTATGTTCCAATATAACTAGAACTTTATATTCCGGAAAATCTAGAAAGTTGGAACAGTCGTATGTTCCAATATAACTAGAACTTTATATTCCGGAAAATCTAGAAAGTTGGAACAGCCGTATGTTCCAATATAACAAGAAGGTTTGAACAGCCGTATGTTCCAATATAACTAGAATGTCAGAACAGCTGTATGTTCCAATATAACTAGAATGTCAGAACAGCCGTATGTTCCAATATGATTAGAAGGTAGGAATGGCTATATGTTCCAGTATGAGTAGAAGGACGGAACAGCCGTATGTTCCAATATGACTAGAAGGTGGGAACAAAGGTATGTTCCAATATGACTAGAAGGTCGGAATAGCCGTATGTTCCAATATGACTAGAAATTTGGAACAGCCTTTGTTCCAATATGACTAGAAAGTTGGAACAGTCGTATGTTCCTATATGTACAATGGAAGAGTTTGTGATGATTGAAATGACTTCCTATATGCAAAATTTGCATGTTAAAATTTATAATCACCATTTGCATGACAATGTCAAAATGGATTCGACGTGTATGCTTTTTGAAAGTCGAATCCGTCCAAACAAACAGTCCTTGTACATACATGTATGTTATAGACACTAGTAAACATACTGGAACAGTTATTTCGTAACAGAAATATGTACCCAGCCCTGAGAACTTAATAAACAGAAATGTACGTGGTTTTGCATATTTCACCAAAATTTACAAACATCGCAGCAAGTCACGAGTCAGCAATAATATCTAAGGTTACAACTGATACATACACACTTTATCAACTGAGTTATATACCTAAGAAGTGATAGATCTAGAGGCTTACAAAATATCACTAGTTTAAACAAGGTCGTTAATGTAACTAGGAGGTCGGTACATACAGATGTTCTACTATAGGTAGGAGTCCTATGTTCAAGTACAAAAATCATTCGTCACATTTTAACTCCCGACTACAAAGCTCTGAAAAGGAGCAATTTGAAATCTAAACCATTGAAAGACAGAATCCATTTCACTCAATTTCCTTTTAAAAGTAAATTAGAATGTCTATTACTCTCCTAACGTTCGCCGGTCGTTAGCGCGAGAGTTCCTTCCATCCACACCGCGTGCCAATCGTAATCTTACAAAGCCCTAATAAGAAGCTGTCGCGTGCTGGTTATATATACCTTGGGCTGGAAATGAGTTTAAAACAAAGACCACTAGTCTATCTGTGTTACAGGAATGCATATCATACATATTAACTCGGAGAAGTGTGGATAGACAAACATTATTAAAAAAACACCTTGGCCTCCATTAATTGGTGCACGTGGTCCTTGTGACTTGCCATGACTCGCAGTTCGATGTTCTTTATATGCGCCATAACTGGCCGAAAACTTTGACATGCTATTTTTGCTTCAGTAATCTATTGAAAACCATAACTTTTGATGAATGAAGCTTTGAAAATCATTCAAATGGAGGATAAGTATATATGATGCTGATTACAACACAGAATGTATGATTCATAATAGCTCTTGTTTTTATGCTTTATGTATGTAAAGATGGAAACATGTCCGAAGAAGTCATTTCATATAAAATGCACTGGTATAGGCCACAACATGGCTTCTTGGTTTCACCTCGTGTACATTTTACTGCACGGTAAACGTAAATATCATGATTTTTGGAAGTACTGTCAAAATTTATATTGAATTCTTATTTGACTTTGCAAGATCCAAAAACATTGTAAGTATTGTAATTCTCAAAAAGTTGGTATTTAAAAAAAAAGTGTTTTTTTTGGGGGGGGGGGAGGAATGAAATATTAAAAGCTCTTCTTGACTTGTTTAAACAGAGTCTTTCGTGGCCCTGTTATGAAAATTATGGTCCACATTAACATGGAACACTAGTCTATTATTTCATGACCTAACTCCGTAATAAGGAGTTTGTGACGAAAGGTGTAAACATCATATTGATATCCCAGGTACTGGCTCCAGCAAGTGTACATTAGGAAGATTGTCTGTAAAGCTGTGGCGTCTATATATATATCATAGATTCCATAGGAATATCACTTAATGCTTAAATAAAACCTAAGTTGGATAATCCATAAATACACATATATCGAATAGTGGTATGTCTTAACCTCGTATGGTGTCAGTGAATGCCGATCCTCAAAATAAGACTTGAAAATACTTGTTTTGCATAGACTTTAAAGAATAAAACATTAAAACAAATAAAAGATAAATAAGAATTCTAACTAACTATAGAGACTATTACATATATACATTCGCCAGATCACTGATCGATAGTTTTATTATCTGGTCCTAGGACAACCATTTCAATTCAAATTACATCAGGCATGTGAACAGATCCCCATTTACGGGAAGGCAACTATTTGTATGCATGACATGGCCCTGTTACGTCGTGAGAGCTTTCCCTAAACTCTCGTCAACATGGACCTGCAACTGTTTGTTACATGTCTATGTAACATATATAGTGTGGTCCCACTCAGGACCAGCTGTCCTTATGTACCAGCTCGAGTGTGCCCTTTTTAACTCAACATCATCAGATGGGTAGAATCGCCTTCTTCCGTGGTCCGTCCGTCCGTCGTCAGTAAATGATTCGTATTACCGCTTTTCCTCATAAAGTACTGAAAGGATCTTTCTCAAATTTCATATGTAAGTTTCCCTATGGCTCAGTTATGCAGATTGCATGTTGGAACTGATTGGTCAACAAGATGGCTGAAAGGCAGCCATTTTGGATTTTTCATTGTTGAAGTTTGTAACCGCTATTTATCAGAAAGTATTAAAGGGATCTGCCTATAATTTCATACGTAGAATTCCCTCGGTTACCTAGGCCGCCTTCGCGGATTTTTATTGTTGATTTATTATCGCTATTTTCCAGAAAGATAGCACTGAAGGGATCTTTCTCAAATTTCATATGTAAGTTCGCCTAGGGCCCAGTCGTGTATACAGATTGCATATTGGAACTGATCGGTTAACAAGATGGCCGAAAGGCAGCCATCTTGGATTTTGATAAGTTACCTGGTCTGCCATTTTGAATTTTGTTAACACTGGATGGATCTGTCATAAATTTCATATATACGTTCCTTTGGGCCCTGGTTATGGAATATTGGGACGGATCGGTCAATAAGATGGCCGATATGTTGCCATCTTGGATTATGATAATTGAGATTTGATTACCGCTATACTCAGATAATACTTTTAAAGATATCTTCCTCAAATATGATCTTATAGGCTTAGTCCTTGTTGTGCATATAGCATTGTAGGACTGATCCGTCAACAATTCAAGATGGCCGATAGTTGATGTTTGAAGAGCAGTGAAAATATCCCTCTTTCCATTGTCAGTCACATATCACTGTGGTGGGGGCCAATATCCCTCTGGGATATCATTATGTTGCGATGCTTTGCAATACAAGTTTGTTTTAAAGCCGAATGATTCAAATGTTATGTATTGAGAATTTGCATTGCGGGTAAGAATTAGAAGCTCGAAAATACATTTTGTAACTCGCTTGTGATTCCAAACATTCAAGTCGTTTGTAAGAATAATACAATGATCGTTGCCATCGATTGTTGTTATAGTCTCATTTCAACCTTTTTGTAATAAACATATGTATGGTTGGTGTTCACATATACACTGTGGGGCTTCCTACAAACTTCCCAGTCCAATCATAATCACCTCGCTGTATTTCCCTTATTATCACAGACACCTATATTAGACAGGTATACATGTATTTATGCATGCTAGATATAAAGCACAAAGTTGTATATTGAAAAAAAACCACCATCTTATAAAGATGAAAACATCACATATAAGATGACGATTTATTAAAACTAAACCATGTTAAATATAAAAAATAACATGAAAGAATTAATACATACAAAATGTAGAAAATAATGGAACGATTAGGACATCAAAATAATTAGTAATATGACTCCATCAACACACATAACTGGGGACTCTAAAATGACCATTCCAATAAACATTGCTACAATATCTGTTTTCTTTCCAATAGAGTACAATAAAGATAAAAACACATTACAAAATATTATCCTTATTGCGGGGATTCGTCATAATTACTTCACACAGTGATAAATCTGACTATCTTACTCTAGTAAATGAGTTAGCATGTTCATTGCCTCGCGTATATATGTCTCTGGGTCTATTATAAGTAGGCGAGGTGTTCCGATTGTAAACCTCCCAGATTCAGCTGACCAACAACTAGAACAAATATATGTACCTAGTTACTATACTACACCTTTCCTGACACCATTATCCGTCTAAAAGTCTTTTGAGATACAATATTGTAAACCAAAAAGGGAATATGTGTTATGGAAATACAACGTGCGTTCCATTTGCGGATTCGTACCAGTTGCACTAAAGTGATACGGCACCGCCAAATGGAACGCGTTTGGATTTTTCCATGATGGCGGCACCCATATGAAAGATACGCTTCGAATATAAAAGCTAACTATTTTCGGTGTTAACAATGAAATGGATATAAAAATAATACCTAAATAGTTTCAGCACACATTGAAATAAACGATCCATGTAATTTTATCGGATATAAATACGTTCTGCCTTGTTTTCAACAAAGAAAACATTCCGGTGACAAATGAAGAATCTCGGGTCCGCCATCTTGGATACAAGTGGTACACTTCTGAAAACGAACCACTTGTACCGGTTCGGTTTCGCTGGTACAGCGCGTTCCATTACAGATACAGCAGGTTCGTATCAGTTGTATCTGCAAATGGAACGCACGGACAATTTCTTTCTGTTCAAATGGGGATGGGGGACGATAAAATGATACATGAAATAAAGAATAAAAACAGTTAAGTCGGCTCCGTATCTCTTAATGTTAATCCTCGGGTATTACCTACAGGCATAGTATGTAAGAATGTGATGTTTGTGGGGAAAAAGAAAAATTCCCACCAACCTAATATTTGAAATTTTACTGGATCCTCGAGACTGCATTCACTGTACCAAACGTGTGGGTGATAGTGCATTTCTATCTCCCCTTTTGAAGAGTTCCCAAAGGGAGATTAATTATATAATATTATATAATTTAATCTACATTTTGTTTTAAATTTTTCATTTAGAATTTATTTAAAACATCTGACACTTTTAAGAATTACAGAATGGATATAATCTAGTTTTACTTCAAGAAGTTGTTGTTCACATAATATATGTGTGCACTATTTAAAACATCTCGAATATTTAGATTTACCAAGGACGTAAATCACGGTGGGGAATCACGTGGTTTGTAGATGGTGTGTTACACGAATCAAAATGGCGGCCGCCAGCAGTTTTGCCAGAAAAGGAGGTATGCCACTGAAAATACCCTTTGTATCGGCATTTTATAGTGACGAGCATATGCTATACATAATTCTAGACAAACCGATACCTTAGTTGTGTTGTAACGCTCTGTACTTTTCTGTAGTTTTGAATCGGAGCGATTTTGCTCGTAGTAGAATTGGTAGTATACACGAACATACACTTTTCGTACGTTTTCTGTGTTTAGACGGGGTCATTTGCTGTAAATGTGATATTGTCTATATGTTATAGTCTACATTCAATTGCACATCTAACCTTTCTTGCCGAAAACATCATGTTCATTGTTAATTCTTTGGTTTTGTAAAAGGATGAGTAAACACGTTCCGTTTTGGACTGATGAATTGACACGAACTGCTACATATTTCCGTCAATTTGACTAATCTGGCAAACATTGATAGTGTGTGTTCAAGTATGTAAGATTAACTTATACCAGTTAGAATTAAGAATAGTATATTTTAATTGATTTAACTTTAACACATAACATTGGAAGGTAAGAAGATATACCCGTTTGAAGTTCCACAATTGACCGGAAGTGGACGCCGTTTGCAGCTTCAGTCAAAATGGCACACATGTACGTTGCTTTTTTAACGACAAATATGCCATACAAAACAACAGAAATCTGTAAAATATGCCGTATAGTCATTATTGGCTTACATCATGTTGATCTCCAGTGACTGCAGTCCAAAGGAATTTAAGCACTGTCGTTGGTTAATATATTGATGAATTACTTTTACTTTTTAGAGTGTTGAACATAACAAATTAGTGATTAATTTCTTAATTGTCTTTGAAATACAAGGGATCCCTGGTGTTATTTGACTATACAACTTCGGAATTTTTAGTGAGAGATTTTTAAGTCTTATTTCTGAAGGAAACAGTCATCACAATGGGTCTTTCCTTAATTCACAATCTTTATTTCTTTATGCAAAATGACGAGACTAGTTCCCTTTGTTATAACCGTAATTCTAATAAAAAAAAACTAGACATGGTGCTCACAAGCGTTCCCATGTCTCAAAGAAAGACGTTCCCTATAAGTTTCGCGAATTTGAAATACACTGTGTGTGGTGTAGCCCATATTCCCTTTTCTTCTAATTAATGTTTAGTAAGATCTTATTATTGAAAACTAGTATAATTTACGTATATTGTACTTGTTTAGTTTTACATTTGTATTTTTAATGTTAAGACTACTGTTTTTAAAATAGGTTTTGTTCATTAGTTTTATTTATACTCTTCTGTACAGTCCTAAAAATGTATTTTAATCCGGTAGCATTCTTGATTCATTGCAAGGAGACTTGACCCATCTGACACACAGGAATCTTTTTGTATGGCAACACATTAAACGTTCCTTCTTTCCGTCGTTCTGACCGGCGTTTTCTTCCGGTCTCTGAAAAATGCCAAATGAGTGTTATTGATGTTGTACAAATTACTTGTTTGTTGTATATAAACTTGTTTTTGATTTTCCCTTTGGATGAATAATGTTATGGTAAGTATTATGTCAGCCTAAATTGGTTACGAGAAACCTGGAGGTGTAATTAAAATAGCACTTATGGCTTTATCTGACGTAATTTTTGTGAGTTTTTTAACACTTTGGTACAAGTGCTGAAAATCGGGTTATTTGATGACCCGACGGGTCAATCGGGTTACGCATTCTAAAATGTCTAAAAAATGGGTCAACCCGGAGAAATCGGGTGAGTTGGCAATACTGTAAAAAATCAATGTCATTCTTTGACTAAGTTGTAGGTTCATTCTATAACATATTCATCTATAAAACTGATTAACAAACAAATCTCAACATTACAACACTTAAAACATTAAACATGTGTGTTAGATACCATATATATCTATATTGATCGTCTAGAAATGGACGGACACAGACAAAAAGTGTTATGACATTCCCCAATCTTCCCGTTTGTTTCCTTAACCAGATGATATGCAGTCATGGCTTTGATGCAGTAGGTTGTGAATGTCCTGGATATTATAACAGTTGTCATATATATTGAACGATATTCCATTGAACGATAGCTTGTTAACATATTCCGTTAAATTCTAACCCCCCACATCCTACATCATGCGGTTGATTCTAACTGGTATAAGTTAATCATGTAATCATACTTGAACATAATTATTACAATATCATTGTTTGACAGCTTAGTTAAAGTAACGAACATATGTAGCAGTTCGTGTCAACTCATCAATCCAAAACGGTACGTGTTTACTCACCCTTTGGTAAAACCAAAGAATTAACAATGAACATGATGTTTTCTGCCAGAAAGGTTAGATGTGCAATTGAATGTAGACTATAACATATAGACAATATCACATTTACAGCAAATGACCCCGTCTAAACACAGAAAACGTACGACAAATGTATGTTCGTGTATACTACCAATTCTACTACGAACAAAATCGCTCCGATTCAAAATTTTGGTCAGAATGTTACAGAAAAGTACAGAGCGTTGCAACACAACTAAGGTATCGGTTTGTCTAGAATTATGTATAGCATATGCTCGTCACTATAAAATGCCGATACAAAGGGTATTTTCAGTGACATACCTCTTTTTCTGGCAAAATTGCTGGCGGCCGCCATTTTGATTCGTGTAACACACCAACTACAGACCACGTGATTCCCCACCGTGGTAAATCCTTGGATTTACAAATAACTTTTCTTCATGAAGTTGCTGTTCTCATTTAGAATAACATATAATCTCTATTTTTACTTTAGGAAGTTGTTTTATACTTATAATCTATATTTTACCCACCTATTGATGCTCTATTAAGCCTTTTTTCTGTAATCACTTGTATCACCTGTGGGTTCCCCCTCACCTGTCATCACACATGCACACCTGTCAGTAATTATTACGGCGGCCCCAGTAATGGCCTCCCTGAAAGATGGCCTGTCTGTCTACAACTGTTAACAACACTCACCACCATGTCAGTTTAGATTAAATCTATTTAAATAAATTGGAAATGATTAAAAACCATCTTAAAAGTTAAATAACATCCCGTTCACTATAATACCCCGGTCTGTTGTATTGAGTTATGCATTAAGGCAGTACGAAGTAGTCAGGTCGACATTTGTTCGGAGCATGATAAACGTGGCAAAGATTGAACAGCCATAGCCTTATCATCGATCTGTTTTTGTCTGAAAAATTAAAGTCTGTGTGATGAGGGTTTTATATGTTGTGTATATATAAAGAGATAACTCAGTAATTACATAGAGACGTATCAGACAATGTGTAAGTAACATGCAGAGTATTTATAAATACGGGGACATGGAATATACATAGATAAAAGTACAGTGATTTCATTTAATATTCGGATAACAAAAAGGTGTGGCAATTATATACTGACTTACATGTAGATATACATACATTACTGACATGTGAAAATTAGATACTAATTTAAATATATATACATTACTGACATGTGAAAATTACATACTAACTTCAATATAAATTACTGATATGTGAAAATTATATATACTGACTGAAATACACATACATTACTGATATGTGAAAATTATATACTGACTGAAATATACATACATTACTGACATGTGAAAATTACATACTGACTTAAATATACAAACATTACTGACATGTGAAAATTACATACTGACTTAAATATACAAACATTACTGACATGTGAAAATTACATACTGACTTAAATATACAAACATTACTGTTATGTGAAAATTATATATACTGACTGAAATATACATACATTACTGATATGTGAAAATTATATACTGACTGAAATATACATACATTACTGACATGTGAAAATTTACATGCGATATATAAATATCAGTATCGCTGAATTAGAGAAGAAGTAATCTACGGCATGTTTTTCGTGCCTACTTCTCCACTTAAATGTATGACAGACCACTGACTGGCACTATCAAAGTATTCTGTCTACGATTGTCCTTCAATTGATATTCGCATGCTTCGATAATGATGAAATACATATATGTACAAACATAATTGATATCTGACTAAGATTAACTTAGGGAAAGCGCCTTGTAAATATTTCAGTCACGATCGTACTAACTAATCTCACTGTTTTTGTCCATTATCTGTATTTTCGATGATGTAGATCTTGTGCTGCATTCTCAGTCGTATAAGGTAGAAAAGAGAATCGATTCATACTGGAATCCATTTGAGGGAATACTATATTTTCCCTAGTTCTTTGTAGTTTCTCGTATTAATGCATGTTGTTCCCCTCTTACACCTCTTATCTGAGTAGAAAGTTAACTTTGACCCTACAATATAGTTTGACCTTGATTCGTATGCCTATCGTCGGGTTAGGGAGCTGAGGGAGCCCTTAGTTCGGATTTAGTGAAGCATGGATATACGAGTTATAGACATTAAGGAGTTTTCTGTATTAAGTGCTTCAGAAAGTGTCATGTAGACTGCGGTCTTCTGTGGCAACCATCGACCACACTTTTGTCTAATTTGTTGGTCATTTAAATACATAATTGCATACTCTAATGACTTCCTAACCATATACATTATATACACCCTGGCTCCGATTTCTCGAAACAAAAGTTCAGACTTACGTCAAAACTTAAGTTTTCTACCTTTTATAACTTATATGAATATTTTTGACCTAAGTCAGTTTTTCATTCCTGATACATATTCTAGAATTGAACTCAATGGATCCTATTTATGTTCATTGTTGGATGTATCCATTACAGTACTTTGAACAAAGGTGTATAACTAATTTTTTGACATATTATTCAACTTGTGTCTAATCCCATTTGTATATAACGTACAAATAAAATGTTTAAATCAAAAACCGTCGTCGGTACCCCGACCTTGACCTTAATTGATTCGTATAAACATCGTCATACTCTGACCTTGACCTTGTTGATATGATTCGTTTGGTTCAGTTGATATGATTGCCAAAAGTCTTCGTAATTTTTATTTTTCCCTATATATTCTATGTATTTTTACATTTTTTCTTAGATTTTTCCTGATCTCATCTAGGCGCACATTTTTATTAAATTTGGCATACTTGTAGAAAATTATCTACACTTTCAGCTCATAATATTTACATAATTTTCCTTTATGCACTTTTTGAGAAACCTGTATTTCATAACCACGCAAAACTTTATCGTTGCCATTTTGGTATGAATAAAGAAGAAAATGACGTCAAAAGTTTAGGTGGTGCACAAAAAAAATATATTTTGAAAACAAAATATCGGAAAATTATACAAATATTATGAGCCGAAAGTGTAGATAATTTTCTACAAGTATACCAAATTGGTTAAAATCTGCCAATAGATGAGATCAGGAAAAATCAAAGAAAAAATGTAAAATTACATAGAATATATAGGGAAAAATAAAAATTATGAAGACTCTTGGCACGTTACTGTATATACAAATGTATATATATTATGTAACAATGGCCTATGTGCTCTTCTATGTCTCGTTAGCCAGATACGGATGCTGGTGGACAGCACATGTACGGATTGTAAAAGATTGGTGCTATGGTATTTTAATTGTGTTTTTTTATGTATGACTCTTAAATATTGTCCGGTTATTGTACTACAGACCTTATTGTCGGAGCAAGAACAACCATTCCGTCCATACTACACACTCCCTCACATCATCTACAGATTTACACACGATGGCATACATCAAATGTATGTGTCTTTTGTTAATGTCGCTTTCACCGAGGAATCGGTCATTTCGAGATCCTGTCGGAGTACTTGGAGCGGAAGTACTGATATCTGATCGAGGTTACCATGGTAACGCCGTGTCACGTGTACAATACACATCCCTATTACTCTATCACCAAATGTCACTCCACTCTTTAAAACGTCAAACTAACAATACATGACAGCTTCCGTATGATTTTATGACTGTGCTGTTATTTTTATTCCATACAATCAATTAGTCGCTGCAGAAGACATCAGTATGGTTATTTTTCTGTTCCCTTCTGATATTTTGGCTGATGAGTTTAGCTTTTCCAATGTACCTACCTCTTTTAATTGAGAGGGAGGGGGGAGCAAAGCATCACATAACATGTATACTTGATAAACATGTAACAAATTATAAAACTGTCTAAAGTTTTTTTTTTGCTTTTTGCTGTGTTTTTTTTGTGTGTTTTTCTACAGTGACCTAATCTGATTTCACGTACATTTACGAAAATAATATGACTGAAGGCACGGCCTTAAAGGGTGCAGGCAGATGTTTGCATCAGTAATAACTAATTATGCATTGTTAGAAAGTTCCATTTCTTGAAATAACACAGCCAAATTATCTGTTTATTTTTTATTCATATATTCACCTCTATCCTTGTCCTGAAACCCCAATTTGAGAAGAAAACCCACATAAAAGAAGGAATAAATTTTTATTTCCGTAACAGATATTCAAAATTTTGGTCAGCTGATTATATTGGAAGGTGGTCTATCACTTGGGAGCTGACAAATAAAGAGCAACGGCACTGAGCTTCTGCCGGATGAAGATTACGTTTGTCGGATCTTAAAAGCGTTTGAACCGCTTGATTATATATAATGAGCTGACCTCAAAGCATCGGATTCGTGCTGATGGGATTTTTTACAGTGGGTAAAAAAATGGCGGCCGCAAACTGAAGCTGTCAGTGTGTAGGATTGAATTTTGATAATTGTGTTTTTTCTTATATTTTCACGTATGTGTTACCTTAGAAGTGCTTCGGGCACCAAGGGCTCTGCCCTTATTAACTCGAGGTGATAAACCTTCGAGAATTTACCTTAGTCCCATTATGACGTAAGAAAATATCAACTTCGAGAATTTACCTTTATCGCAAATCCCGTGAATATAAAAATTCAACCCACATTTATATAAAAGCAATCTCTGTAGCTTATTAACGTGACTGAGAAAGAAGAATTAGTTTGGTACTTGAATAGGGAGTAAATATTCGTACGTTTTAAACAAGGCAGAAAACACCAAAGTCAAACACGACGCAGGAAAGATGTAAATTTGATAAAGCAGCCATTTCGATTACGGTTTTCTTTTATTTCATTTTCTGTATCCCATGAACATGCTGGTACATGTATTTTACACGAGCAATATTTTTTTAAGTTCACGTGAAAAAATTCATATGAAATTTACGCGAATTTCACGTGAAATTCACCCTCTTTCCCGGTTCACGTGAAAAATATTGCTTGCGTTATATCACTGATATATATGTACTGACAATTTATACACCAGGACTATCTCATAGTGAAAATGGAAGTAGTTCAGAAGAAAAAATGACCAATCACAGGCCTGTATATTACAAGATTTGAAGATTACAGTGAGTGACGTCCAACTTCAAAGCAACACAGTCAACCATAGTGTGCCGTTATTCGATTGTTGTGATGTAAAGCAAAGGTCTAAATTATCCGTGTTTCCAGAACTGCATCCAGTTATACAATGAGATAGTCCAGGTATGGATATAACATCAGTGATAGTAACCCCCGGAGCGTCGAGGATGCTGTTTTCAGGAAACCAACTACATGTATTGTTCAATTCAGGATAGTGTTCTTTTAGTTTTTAGTAGTTTACAAATGTCGATACATCACCTCGTTTCTCTTTTGGCCGACAGGAAACATGTCCACATTTTCTATGAATATTTTGTCTGCTGCCTGTAGAAGTATATCAACATGTCGATTTTACGTTTATTTTCTAGGGACACGTGCACTAAATCGACATGTCTATACCATCAACAGTCCAGACGAGAAAACATTCTGTCGGTTGTCATTGTTTCTATCGATTAGGTAACCTACAATCTAATCGATTTTAATTCTAATTTCTCCAACAATATATATATATATATACATGTATACTGTATACGTGTAAATAAACATGTTGAACGTTTCATAGCATTTTCTATAGGTTCGTTAATGTAATAATATTATTACTAAAGTTAAAAATATTTGAAACGTTTCGATGACTAGTACCATTTATAAGCTGTCACCTTCATCAGGCAAATTACACTTTCTTTGATATATCTTAAGGGTTTTCTCCACTATAATTAATCAACATCACATAATTATCTAGGATAGAGCATATATCACAACGTCCGATTATCTCTAGTGAACGCCATCGTGACAGCTGTGAGGTCACATATGTTATGACGTCATAACGAATGGTTGGCAGTCACGCTCTGAAGACAGACGAATGTCATTGATAATGTTGGTAAATGGGCAGAAGTAAAATTGATATGATATTTTGGTCCCTCATTAGGGTATTATTCTAAGGACCTGGCCAACCCCTTCCTCTATAAACAAAGTTTAGAGAGTATAGTGTCTGAAGACGAGGCTGTTCCTTTCTTCTATAAATAGATTATATAGAGTATACATATGTAGTGTCTGAAAACAAGGCTGTCTCTTTCTTCTATAAACAGAGTTTAAAGAGTATAGTGTCTGAAGACGAGGCTGTCTCTTTCTTCTATAAACAGAGTTTAGAGAGTATAGTGTCTGAAGACGAGGATGTCACTTTCTTCTAAAAACAACATTTAGGGAGTATAGTGTCTGAAGACAAGGCTGACCCTTTTTTCTATAAACAGAGTTTAGAGAGTATAGTGTCTGAAGACGAGGATGTCCCTTTCTTCTATAAACAGAGTTTAGAGAGTATAGTGTCTGAAGACGAGGCTGTCCTGTACAGAATGACGTCTTCACCCTTACACAATATTGACGAATGCCTCTTACAATTTCTTCTGTTGACGGAAATATCGGAAATCAATGTTTGGTATTTACACCTACGTGAATAGAAATAATTTACTACGTAGAGAAAATCTGAGACCCGAAAACAACGTTTAGCTGCATCCTAGATCCACGACTGTCATGTAAATTTTGATTCACGACCGTCTCAGTACTGACAATGTCAGTCGATACCCGTCTCCTTTACTCCCCTGACAATGTCGAAGTTTGATGAGGAGATTCCTGATCTGATTTGCGGAATGACTCGAAGTCATCACTGAAAGCAGAATCAAAACGAAATTAAATGAGTGAAGCGAATAAGGTTAATATATAATTAGAAGTTATGACTTTTGCAATGATATTATTACATGCAATGAATGCAGAATTAGATAATGGAAATACAGATATCTAAATCACTCAGATATAATGTAATCTCTATTGCCATAAAGCATTTTCTTACGTAATAAGCATATATCACAAAACAAGCTTAACATTCCATGACTCTGACTAAGTGGTTAAAGTGTCTAACATTCTACCACTAGTCCTCCACTTCTGGGTCACAGTGGCTGAGTGGTTAAGGTGTCTGACATTCTACCACTAGTCCTCCACCTCAGGGTCACAGTGGCTGAGTGGTTAAAGTGTCTAACATTCTACCACTAGTCCTCCACCTCAGGGTCACAGCGGCCGAGTGGTTAAGGTGTCTGACATTCTACCACTAGTCCTCCACCTCTGGGTCACAGAGGCTGAGTGGTCAAGGTGTCTGACATTCTACCACTAACCCTCCACCTCTGGGTCACAGTGGCTGAGTGGTTAAGGTGTCTGACATTCTACCACTAGTCCTCCACCGCAGGGTCACAGTGGCTGAGTGGTTAAGGTGTCTGACATTCTACCACTAACCCTCCATCTCTCGGTCACAGTGGCTGAGTGGTTAAGATGTCTGGCATTTTACCACTGGCCCTCCACTTCTGGGTCATAACTTGTCCAAGAAATTGAAGGCCATAATGACATTCAAATTGGAACTATTGTTATCTTTCCAAGGCCATGATTAAAAAGTTAAAAGTTTGACGTTCATTGACCAGCGCCAAATGTTTGATTACGTGACGTTTGAGTCGTCCGGACATTTGTCGCAGAACCTTCAGATGCGATGTACAGGTCATGGATATTGAATCGAAACGTAAACTCTATGTCAGGACAAGGAGAGATAACATACACGAGGTAGTAACGAAGCAAGAAACCCAATCAATGGAATTACGATGGACATTCAGTTTGATTTCAATCGTTTTCAAACGTTTATATCACGTGACATTTTACGGCTTTGTCGTGTAGAATAGTCATTGGAACACTCAAACTTTGCTAACGCGCCACGCTGTCTGTTACACGTCGAGCGAGAGAGTTACCATGATTTCTGTAAAATACAATTAAAATTATCAAGAATCAGAAAAACGAAAATGCGAAAATACAAAAATACTTTTAATAGATGCGTTTGTTTATGATTAAAGTTAATGAAAGAACCGAGATATGAAGCAATATTCTGAAATATGTCTTTCTTCCTGAAAAAAATCGATCTGAGAGATCCAACAAAATGAATTGCTGATGGTATTTTGATGGGAGTTTAATAATTCAAACGTGACTGTACGATTACGTGATTTGATATAGAGGAAAGCGAATCGAGTCGACCCAAGTCTGTGTGGTGACGGATCCGAGACCATTCTCGTCCATTATTAGGTTATATTAATGCCGAGTCGTGTTTTGGTTGTACGCATGGGACCCTCCTGGTGATGAATGTTCCGATATATTGTTTAAAGAACAACGATCAACACTATCGCCAGAAGTTAATAAGCCGTAAATAAAAGATAAATGTCGCCTTCTGCTGACGGTCGCCATGACAGCAGACACAGGGCCAAGTCGATTTGTTCTCAAGGATTGGGTGTGTTTTTATCAGAGCTGTTTCTGTCCTAGGTTTATTCATGTGACTGACGACTGGCTAAAACGAGCCTCGTTCTCGTTCAGCCGGGTGTAACTTAAAACAAAGCAAGCAGCAAAAATTTGTACATAACTTTTGTTCATAACAGTTGTACATAATTTTTGTACATACCAATTTGTGCATAACATTTGAACATAACATATGTACATAACATGTGTACATAACATTTGTACATAAAAGTTGTACATAGCTTTTGTACAAAATATTTGTACATAACTTTTGTATATAACATTTGTACAAAATATTTGTAAATATCATAGCATTTTAACATAACTTTTGGACATAATATTTGTAAATAACTTGTGTGCATAACTTTTGTACATAACATTTGTACATAACATTTGTACATAACATGTGTACATAACATTTGTTCATAATATTTCTACAGACATAACTTTTATACATAACTTTTGTACATACATACCATTTGTACTCTACATTTGTACATTAATTTTGTACATTGCATTTGTACATAACTTTTGTACAAACATAACATTTGTAAATAATATTTGTACATAACTTTTGCACATACATAGCATCTGTACATAACTTTTTGTATATGCATAACATTTATATATAACATTTGTACATAACATTTGTACATAACGTTTTTAGCATACATAACATTTGTACATAACATTTGTACATCATTTTATACATACATAATATTTGTACATAACTTGTACATACATAACATTTGTACATACATAACATTTGTACTCTACATTTGTACATATATTTTGTACAAAACATTTGTACATAACTTCTGCACATGCATAACATTTGTACATAACTTTTGTACAAAACATTTGTACATAACTTCTGCACATGCATATCATATGATGATATCATGAGCTTACCTTTATCGTATGATGATATCGTGAGGTCCCCTTTATCGTATGATGATATCGTGAGGTCACTTTTATCGTATGATGATATCGCGAGGTCCCCTTTATCGTATGATGATATCGTGAGGTCCCCTTTATCGTATGATGATATCGTGAGGTCCTCTTTATCGTATAATGATATCGTGAGGTCCCCTTTATCGTATGATGATATCGTGAGGTCCCCTTTATCGTATGATGATATCGTGAGGTCCCCTTTATCGTATGATGATATCGTGAGCTTACCTTTATCGTATGATGATATCGTGAGGTCCCCTTTATCGTATGATGGTATCGTGAGCTTACCTTTATCGTATGCCGACCTATACAGTATCGAGATTGTTCAGTCATTAGGACCGACGTCTGCCTAGCAGTATCATACAGTATAGAGACCGCAGAACACAATGATTTACCAAAGACGACGATGTTAATGTTTGCCACTGTCCAGGTTAAATGAAGTTTTCAAGTCCGGTCATTCCTTAAAGACCTTGAGAAATGAATTTTTTTTCACTATCAAAAACAGGAGCAAACGATTTAGTAGTTTTCTTCAGTTACAAAAGTTACTTACTTTACTCCATTACCACCATTGAAAAGTTAGTGTTTCTAATTTTACTTCAAGTTAAAGATATGAAAAATAATTAATTGCATCCCGAAAAAAATCCATGCCACTATATCCTATATGGAATGAAGTATTGATTGAGCATGCACCAAAGGCGAAATAAATTTATATTATTTTTTGTGTTAATTACACATACATATACACGATTAAACACCAATTATTGTTCAAATGATGAATATCATTTATGCTCTGTCGGCGGTGGAGCATCTTTAATAATTTTGAAGAGGATCAACTCACACAACTGTGGATCTAATTGTTAATCGCCGTCTTACTTAAGTGTTGTGTGTGTGTGTGTGTGGGGGGGGGGGGGGGGGGTGTTCCATCTTTTGTTGAATTCCGCATTAAAATTACATATCTAACATCTACATAATTATGTTGCCCTACTCACCTCACACATTAAACATTACACTTAATCAGCGGACTAAAAGAAAATCGATGAATTTAAATGTATTTTATGTTATCAAGTAGTCTGAAAAATTTATTACAAATATTGATGTAACAATTTTTAACTTCATCGGGTTATGAAACAAATGATGTTGGCACACTTTTGTGAGAATCCTACGCAGATTCACACAGTTTGCAAACAAATTTTCTTTCATACCCCGATGAAGCTAAAAATAGTGACATCAATGCTTACACATGCGTAATGATATTACAAAATAACGTACAGATGTATTGGGCGATACGAACTTATCACACAAGAAGAAAGCGTATTCTTGGTCAAAAAACTTTAATTAGACAAGTATTGTTTTGTCCAGCCATCGTCGATTAGGAAAATGTGTGAGAAGCTGATCAGTTCTCTAAGCAAGCGGAAATAGAAACTTGTGGTTTCATGGTCACCATTCGATATACTACAAAAACATTACCAAATGTACAATAATGTAGATGATTGGGCATAAAGAGATTGCGTTAAACAGTTTTGTATATAATACTATCTCACTGATATTACATCTGCTTTGTTCTATTTCATTTCTTTTGACAAGTTTGATATATTAAAATGAATTATAAACAGATCTACATTTCCTAATAAGAGAGGATGTTTGTGCAACTCAACGGATAAAGGAAACATATTTCTATTGAAGGCGTTGTAAATTACTAGTAGTTAAAGAAATTGTCGTTTATCTTCACTCTCGAATCGAATCTCTGCGTTTCCTCAGCAAATCTCAATCTTTAGATAAAATGAGGAGAGTCTAAACACCAACAAAAAATAAGGAAGACAAAATAAACCTTTGGTTATTCTGTTCGAGAGTAACATCAAGCCTGATGCACATTAATGCTTAATATTTAAATAACCATAAAGCTAGTAAAGATTGACGGCAAAAATATTGGGATACAGCTAAACATGCTGGCGCAGTGATGATTTCAGTAAAAACAAATTAAGTAAAAAAATGGTAAAACTTTGGCTCTACTCAAAGCGAAAAATGACACATTTTCAAAATGACCACCAAATGGGCCAATTCTTAAAATTCCTTTAAAAAATATAGACTAATAATAGAAATGTATTTTTGACAAAATTTGCAACTGGCAATTTGCTCAGATATTGAAAAATTGTTTTTCAAAATCTCAACTTCTTTGATCTATGTCGAAACGAGACTTCAACAGGACTGAAACCTCAGTGGAATGCATCCTTAAGTTTTACAAATTTTCATTCATTTACTCCATTAACCATATATATAGATCCCCGTGAGCTATGGTTACATGACCTAAAATGACATTAAACGACTAAATTCAGTTGTCACTAAAGATCGATTATCCTGAAAAATTAGATTCGACATCTCAATAATATTTCTTTACCTATCAGCTCCAGTACTATCCCTTATTCAACATTGAACGTATAGCTATTGCGGCCATGCTGTATTTGAACCGGAAACGAGGTTTCTATAGGGGGATTTAGATGGGCTTTTTATGGGGTTTGGTGTCCCTTTACTGAACCCAAAACAGTTGAGAAACCTTTGTTAAAAAGTTTGTCCAATCTAAGGTGCTCATGGCATGCCCTATAAATACATGCATATCAAAACGAAGTTAAGTTACATTATTTACAAAACGATTTTTGCAAGTGTCCTTCAGATCTTGTTCAAGCTGCGTATTGTCACAGATTACAAATTGTATGTCCATTTGTCTTTCTATCTGTTTGTCCATTTTATGTGTCCATTTGTCTGTCCATTTGTCTTTCTATCTGTTTGTCCATTTTATGTGTCCATTTGTCTGTCCATTTGTCTTTCTATCTGTTTTGTCATTTTATGTGTCCATTTGTCTGTCATTTTATGTGTCCATTTGTTTTGCCATTTTATGTGTCCATTTGTTTGTCCATTTGTCTGTCCATTTGTCTTTCTATCTGTTTGTCCATTTTATGTGTCCATTTGTCTGTCCATTTGTCTTTCTATCTCTTTGTCCATTTTATGTGTCCATTTGTCTGTCCATTTTTGTTCATTTGTGTCTATGTGCCATTTGTTTGTCCATTTTATGTGTCCATTTGTTGTCCATTTTATGTGTCCATCTGTCTGTCCATTTTATGTGTCCATTTGTTTGTCCATTTTATGTGTCCATTTGTCTGTTCATTTTATGTGTCCATCTGTCTGTCCATTTGTCTTTCTATCTGTTTGTCCATTTTATGTGTCCATTTGTCTGTCCATTTTATGTGTCCATTTGTCTGTCCATTTGTCTTTCTATCTGTTTGTCCATTTTATGTGTCCATTTGTCTGTCCATTTTATGTGTCCATTTGTTTGTCCATTTTATGTGTCCATTTGTTTGTCCATTTTATGTGTCCATTTGTCTGTCCATTTTATGTGTCCATTTGTCTGTCCATTTGTCTTTCTATCTCTTTGTCCATTTTATGTGTCCATTTGTCTGTCCATTTTATGTGTCCATTTGTTTGTCCATTTTATGTGTCCATTTGTTTGTCCATTTTATGTGTCCATTTGTCTGTTCATTTTATGTGTCCATCTGTCTGTCCATTTTTATGTGTCCATTTATCTGTCCATTTCGATGTGTCCATTGGTCTGTCCATGTTTATGTGTCCATTTGTCTGTCCATTTTTATGCGTCCATTTGTCTGTCCATTTGTCTGTCAATCTCTGTGTTTATTATTCCTTAAGAAACATCACTCTCATTGCAGCTAAAATAGGAATCTTCTGTTAGAGGGTATCAACGCTCCTACGGGTGTACTGGAAGGTTACATAATCTAATTCACTTCAGATTATAATTTATAGTCCAAGAACATGACGTCATAATCGTAGTAAAATGAAGTGATAAGTCCCTGTGCTGTGGTCACCATGGCGACAGAAATAGACTGAACTGCTAATTAGATTTTGGTTCGAGACTAACTCTCATAAGAGTGTGTTAATCTATAAACGAGTGTTGCTCTTTATAAAAATGACTGGAAATATATATTTCTTGTTGTATGAGATATGATATGAAAGTACCTCGTTACTATACACACATGTGTCGTCTATAGACTGAATCTATACAATAGAAATGTTCAATCACTTTACATTGCTGCCGTTTTTATAGACTGAATCTATACAATAGAAATGTTCAATCACTTTACATTGCTGCCGTTTTTATAGACTGAATCTATACAATAGAAATGTTCAATCACTTTACATTGCTGCCGTTTTTATAGACTGAATCTATACAATAGAAATGTTCACTTTACATTGCTGCCGTTTTTATAGACTGAATCTATACAATAGAAATGTTCAATCACTTTACATTGCTGGCGCGGTTTTTATACACTCGTCATATATGATTCCAGTAATGACAGCGAATTGCTACACGACTTTGAAGACAAACAGGAACTCAACAACTAAAAACATCAATACTCATAAAGGCAGTATACACTGTATTATATTTGACATAAGTATAGTGTCATATGATCTTCATATAAATGGTATTGTATTTAGCAAAAATAAAAGTATTTCAAAGAGTTTTGCTTTAAAGACAAAGCTATCATTAGATTAGGGGGGAAATCGAAATATACGTTTAGTCTATGAGTTGTGTAATGTAAGTTGAATGGCAATTAATTGAGCATTTTCAATAATTATCGAATGTACATGTGCATGCTTAATACATTAGTGTGATAGTGTAATTTGTTGACAAACAGAATACATTGAGTATCCAAAGTCTATGGCAATGGTTGCATGCACGCTAGTCATTAAATTTCATCAAGATATCACCGGAATCTTCGGTCGATTTTGAGATATCGAATTTTTGTGGGAGACAATTGTATGCCTCTCAATTGTTTGTTAAGAAATAAAACATATGTTCATTGTTTCTTTGTTAATAAACGAACTTGTGATCAATATAAACGAGTTCATTATTCAGCTGACACCTGTTGGAATGCTTCACTTTTATGTAGCTTGTCCCATACGTGCATGGATTATTTAAAACCCACATTTTACGTTCTGAAAATCGCTCTTTGCAAACATATATAGCTTTTCCTTATTTTACTCATTGCATTTTTTTTTTTTAAAAGTTGCCCCGGAAATTTTCGATGTTAATATAGATTAAAGTTCCTTCAGTTTCACAACCTAGCAGTCCATGAAACAAGCTTCCTTAACAATAGAACAACCTGTTCCTGGAAGAATCCGTTCATTTGTGATGTACTAATATTTATATGTTGTCAAAGAATATTAACAGCGCCGTGTGGATCGATCGCGCCCCTTTATCACGTGGGTTCGTTCTCTTACAAAGGTCCGTTCGATGACGAAAAACACACTCATGCACCTCACCATTGTTCAGATTTTTGAAATTGCTGTTGATGATGATGTTCCCGATTTTACAGCCACTCGGCGGAGCTCACATGAAATATCGACATGGTTTACATGATTAAGTGTACATTATGTAACATCCACGATAAAATTACCAATGTTTAGATTGCAAGTTAGATTTGTATATAAATATTTCTGTGGGGCCTAGAGACATTCCATCGCAACAGTATTGTAAATCGCGTTAAATCATTTGTCATTCATATCAAAGACAATAATATAGGACATAAAACTGACACCTACACAAGTCCCGGTTTTACAGGTCTGTCTGTGTGTCCGCCCACTCACTACCCACTTATACCCACACACTCGTCTGTCTGTGTGTCTGCCCACTGAATACCCCCTTACCCACACGCTCGTCTGTCTGTTGTCTGCCCACTCATAGATTACTACCCACTTACCCACACGCTCGTATGTCTTTGTGTTTGCCCACTCAATACCTACTTGCCCACACGTTCGTCTGTCTGTGTGTCTGCCCACTCACTACCAATTTGACCACACGCTTGTCTGTCTGTCTGTCTGTGTGTCTGACCATTCACTACCCACTTGCTCACACGCTCCTATGTCTGTGTGTCTGTCCACTCACTATCCACTTGTCCACACGCTCGTCTGTCTTTGTGTCTGCCCACTAATTACCCACTTGCCCACACGCTCGTCTGTCTGTGTGTCTGCCCACTAACTACCCACTTGCTCACACGCTCGTCTGTCTGTGTGTCTGCCCACTCACTACCCACTTGCCCACGCGCTCGTCTGTCTGTGTGTTTGCCCACGGGTATATTGTACATTATTTTGTCTGTACTGTGGTCGAACCCACAACCAACCATCCTCGATACTCCAGGGTTACCATAACTGACGTTATATCTACCCCTGGACTATCTCATAGTAAAACTGAAGGCAGTTCAGAAGAAAATATCTGACCAATCACAGGCCTGCAAAGGTTTTCCTTTGAAGACTATAGAGAGAGCGACGTCCGACTTCAAAGCCACACAGTCAACCACAGTGTGCCGTTATACGGTTCTTTTGATGTAAAGCAAAGGTCTAAATTACCTGTTCTTTTCAAGTTGCCTTCAGTTTTACTATGAAGATAGTCCAGGGGTGTAGAGATCGTAAGTGATCGGAACCCCTGGAGTATCGAGGATGACAATCACCGGACACCAAAGTCTGCCTCTCAACTATCCGGCCAAACGTTTTATTATACGTATTATTATAAGCTCAATGTTCCACAAATGTTTACAAAGAAAGTTAGGAAGAATCTCAATGACTATGACTATATGACTATATATATATTAACGGGACACATATGTTATTAAGTAAAATCAATGGCGGAACAAGCTTAGACAACACGTTTTTATTATCTGTAATGGATGTCTATGGTCTTGATTCGGACGGAAATCATGGGACAGATTAGCCTAGCTAGTTTATCTCCGAAACGGACTGTCTCCTCTTTTGGCTATTTTTAGGACGGATAGATTCTCCATTTATTTTTTTTTGTCTAATTACAATTCCTTTGGACCAGATAATCTCCCTTTTGACATATAATCATTGTATTTCGTCCGTCATCATGCGTTCGCCCGCCGTTCATCATGCAGTGCATAGAATATATTAAAAAAACAACAACAACTTCTTATTGTTACCTAAAAGTCAATATGGTACATGTTCTAAAATTGGGCTTGTAACATGCTGAGATAAAACTTTACCAAGTTTGTTAAAATAAATGACTTTGATCTTCATTCAAGGCCAATAGAGTCAACTAAGAATAACACTAAATTCGTAATAACTATTTGGATACACTTTAGAAGGTGCAGGGCAGGGATAGAGGATAAGAGATACAAGGTAGAAGGGACAGGGTAGAGAGTGGGGGTACAGGTTAGTGGTGGAGTTTAATGGTAATGATACAGAATACGGGTAGATAATAGGGTACAGTATAGGGAGAAAGGGATACGGGGTAGGGAGAAAATGACATTTAAACGACTAAATTCAGTTGTCACTAAAGATCGATTATCCTGAAAAATTAGATTCGACATCTCAATAATATTTTCTTAGCCTATCAGCTCCAGTACTATCCCTTATTCAACATTGAACGTATAAGCTATTGCGGCCATGCTAGTATTTGAACCGGAAACGAGGTTTCTATAGGGGGATTTAGATGGGCTTTTTATGGGGTTTGGTGTCCCTTTACTGAACCCAAAACAGTTGAGAAACCTTTGTTAAAAAGTTTGTCCAATCTAAGGTGCTCATGGCATGCCCTATAAATACATGCATATCAAAACGAAGTTAAGTTACATTATTTACAAAACGATTTTGCAAGTGTCCTTCAGATCTTGTTCAAGCTGCGTATTGTCACAGATTACAAATTGTATGTCCATTTGT